>JAYGXS010000003.1:5586564-5674444 GCA_036362985.1 Ligula intestinalis | reverse complement strand
ATGTGAAAATGGGAAATGGCAATAGTGAGCCAAAACCAGGGGAGTATTCAGTCATGTGCAATCGAGTAGGGGAGGGTGGTTAGCATACGTGAGGTGGGAGGGGACAGCCTTTGTAAGAGGTAAACAATTACTTCGTAGATCGGACAGGAGTTTCGTTAGAGAAGGGAGATGGAGAATCGCAATCTTGTTCAGCCGAAAATAACACCTTGTCTTTTAAATTTGCGAAAATTCCCATTGAAAAGTTCAGAAGATGAATTGGCGAACATACGTTTGTTTTCGATAATTCTCATCAGGCCTTTACATTTATAGGGTAATTAAGTAAATGAACTATGCGGGTTAGTAGAAAAAAGAAAAGACGGTTGTCAGGGGAGGGGGAATGGGGGGGTCAAAACGGGGTCAACATTTGATCCGCATTAGGGGTGGTGGTAGTCGGTTGAGGTGTTAAGCCGCTGGCTGTTGGATTAGCAGCTCTTGACCATGGTAACTGTGGTGCCGCGGCGAAATTCTTTTTGGCGCAAAGGATGGGTCGGCGTAGCCTGATTGCGGCCGCTTCTGCCGTAGCCAAAAGACGCTGTCCAAGAAATTTTGAGTAGCTTGAGGGTACCTTGTAGCTAACCTTGTGTTTTCGAAAAAAAACACCGTCAAAGGCTGAAACTCTCAGCGGTTAATAATGTACAACACGAAACTTATGAAGGTCTGTGTAACCACAATTTCTATATATATTCATATAGCATTAGACAGCGCCAACAACTAAGAGACTAGTCATGGCTTTAGAGATGCTACCAGAGTTACGCAACTCCTAGCCACCCTGAAGGAGGAAGGCAAACGAACAATAACACGTTTTTTTCCAAGAGCTTTCAACTGCAAAGTCTCTGGATAATCTGGAATTGCCGTTGTAGATTCTGTTTCCGAATGAGCAGCTAGAAATAAAGCATGGTTCACTTGTGGAGCTTCTCTTTTCAGCTACATAACTGCTTCCTTTGAATATTGAGTTCGCAGTTGACGCATCTCTGACTGCTCAGATATACTCTTCCAATAGGAAGTCTCCAGGCTCGTCGAGTCACATCAGGAAACTCAAAAGCCGATTGGTTAGATAAGTCTTTAAGATATTTAGGAACTAAACCGACATAGGGTATGTTCTATAAAAACTTCTGATCAACGATTCGCTCCCAGCAGAATAGCTTATCAATTTTGTTTTCACAATTGTTCTGGACGACCCAAAATGTACATAGGTCTGCGATGCAGTTCCAGTGTATCTGCACGCCTAGGGGGCCGGAAAAAAACCGTTGATTGTGAAATAGCGCCCTGAGATTGTCCTCATCATAGCACACAAAATAATAAGGTCGTGATTCCACGGTTCCTGCAATGACGCGTAATCGGAGTGCACACGCAAGTCATTCGTTTTCATCGAGGCAGCGCCATGTGGGAGTAAACAACTAAAACATCTAAATTTCCGGATCGAGTGTACACTCTGTCAGGTGCTTCTTGAAATTTTTTGGAGTAAAACACGAGCGAGGCTATCATCGATAGAAATTACTGCCCAAGTCATCTTTTCGCCTGCAGCCAAAATACTTACGTAGCGTTTTTTGTGAACGATGACCTGCCTGAGGTCTCTTGTAAAAGAGGGACTTGTCATTGACTGGCCCGTAAATATGTTCTGCTAGCAAGCGTACCTATACGATATTTCTACCTCACGGTGAGTTCAAACACAGCAATTCACCGGCGGTTCCTTCTATCATTTAATTATGCTGACAATACATGTAAATTTATTGGGCTTTTTAAAGCAGGCAGTTTTAGGCTTAACCTTTTTCCGCAATGGACCTTACATAGCATTCCCGAATTGAAATTAATTAATCCATATTAACTGAAGCAGTCTTAAGTTGGTTAACTGCCTACTTCTGCCTACTTGACTGCCCAAAAAGTCCTTTTTGGATCTTAACGTGCGTATTTCATTTGCTGCTCGTGGGTTCTTTACTAAAAAATAGCCAAAAAATACTTATTAAAACATTGAAACCAAATTTAACGGCACAGCAAATGAAGACAGAAACATCTATCGTATAATAGGGCTTAGCAGTATGCTCAGTATTTATTCCAGATTTCTGATGTCCATTCTATTATATCGGCTATTTCCGGTCGTAACTCAGGGGTAAACGGATTTGTGACTATAAAGTAGAATTTTTGATAGTTCCTTATGTTCTTTTTAATTACCTTTTCTGATTAGAGAACCACCTTGCTGGCAGCTAGCCAAAACTGAAAAAACTTAAGGGAGATATACTGGAAGTCGAATAATGTAGCACAAACTGGGAGGTCCATATCATGAAAATTTGACGAAAGGTACGAAGTGTGTTGGCCAGGAGTATTTCGAGAGGGGGTGGAAATTGATTGCCATACAGAACACTTAGTGGGGTATAATTTTTCTGTTGCTCTTCCGTGTGCTTTTTGCATTTAGATGTATACAGTAGGTGGGCTAACTTATGAAATCTAATGACGTTTACAATAAACTCCCTGTTGTCCAATGTGCGGACTCAAATGACTCAATGCGATATATTAATTAATATAAGATTGTTTAAAAATACGAACTTTTTAGCAAAAGGGCAAATTCAGAAAAACTGAAAATTAGACGAACTAGTTAAAATTAAGTCTTAAATGTAGACGAAGCCGTTTCATGTTAAACTATCGAGTTAATAAAGCAGGCAAGTAAAATTACGTAGAAATATATTCTTATGGAAAATTTTTTGATATATATGCTTCCGCAATATGGGCAATGCAATGTATGGCTGTCATTAAGCAGCCCAAAGTTCGATTATGTATTCAAACAGGGTTTCCCAAGGATTGCTGGTTGTTTCCTTCGTTTATACATTGCCTCACTTACGTTGGAATAAGGCAACTACATCGCCACTCGGATTAGCCGGTCGAGAGGTTAAAAGATTAAAATATTTCTTGAGCTCACGTGCGGACAAGCCGGTTAGTGGCTAACAAATGCAAACAGTATTGTCAGCTGCAGTCGTAAGCGTACCATTTTTTGTGCAGTAAGGTAAATTTCCTTCCGCCACCTGTCTTTGTAATTATTTTGGGATTTCGTTTATAGCAAGGTTCGATCGTTCTTGAGACTGGCTTCAGTCGATTGACAATAAATAAAAATTATATTCTACGTTCTTACCAAAACTGTCAAAATATAATATTCCTTGAAAGCATTTACCTAAATTATTAGTTTTTAAACATGCTTCTTCATGAAGCTGTCTGTTTTTAGTCATAGTTTTAGAATAACCTAAATATGTGAACTCATTGGCTAGGAAAACGAATGAGCACAACTATAGTCGCGAATGAATGTGGTTAGAAAAAATTAAAAGCTTTCTGTACGAAGTTAACTCTTGAAAAAAAATGCGCTTTTATTGGATATTTCGGCGTATTGCAGGGCCATTTCTGGCCTTTGAGCCATCACGTTCCGAAAAACTAATACTATGAAAAAATATCCTCAAAAAAAAACAGCTCATGAAATTTTCAACCTTAAGGAACTGCAGACTTTGGCATTTTATTTTGTTCACAGCTGGAAATCAGTTGTTTATTTTTTTTAAATTGTAGAGCAAATATCATAACCGTTATCTGATCCAAAAACTTAATAAAAATTATACTGGGTGATAGCCTTTAGTGCCCTATTTTTTACGGAGAAAATAGTAACTGAAGAAGAATTTCCTCCCTCTTTTTAACGTCCTTCTATTATGTTGATTACCTCCTGGGGAATGATTGACGGAATATCCCTTTTCATGTTTCCATTATATAGGACATAAGCTCCTGAACTGTCTTCTAGTACACAAATTAAACTGTGTTTTTAATTGGTTCACGGAATACTGATTGCATAACATTTGCTTTGGTAGAGTTTACCAAAGTTTCAGAGGTAGAAAGGATTTGTTAGTGACGTGTTTTTGTTGCAAAACATAGTATAGGCAAAGTAAAGTGCTTTAAAATAGCAGTCAAAAGCCATCTTTGGATGTTCACGCAAGTGTACAAGTACAACGGATCTTTAAAAGTTGAAAGAAAGTCAAGTTCCTTCAAATAAACAAATACGCAACAGCTGGATAATTTTCACTTACAGCTAAAGTCATGTGTATGAAGCAGGGGAAAAATTTAGATCATGTTTAAACGTCTTCTGAGGCAATATTTTGCAATTTTAGAAAATATACGGAAATCTTGGGCACTAGTTAAACAATTAAAGCATTGCACTCCCCGCAGAAGTTTTGAACAATTCAGATGCTACGAGGGTCGCAGAATCCGATGACGTCAGCGAGTGTCTTGACCTTCTATTTTACCGCGTACGGTCTTTGCCTATTAATAGGACAGGTTAAACTATCAAATCTGAAATCTGCTTACGAAACGGACGCGATATTTAGCTATGCCATGCGGGAGAGGAGTCAGGTATAGAAGTCAGACAGTCTATGTTGCAGTGACGGCCAGTCAAGCCTGATTAAAAGTGCAAAGAGCCGGACAGCAGTCAGTCATCTGGGGAGGGGAGGGGCACATGAGAGAACAGGAAAGGGGAGCGAAGGGGGGCGTTTTACGTCTTTTATCGATCCTTACCACAGCAATTTGAGGTTGAAGAGGTGATCCAGTTGCGTACAGTGGTCTGGATTTCCTCTTCTCCTTTCCCCACATGACCGACAGCTGCTCTTACCTTTGTCCCTTTAGTCACACTTGAGAGGCTAGCCCTATAACCCGAAATGGCTAGTATCGGTAGCCACCCTCTCCCTTCTTTCTCTCACCATGCACTCGCAGTTTACTTAAGTATCAACTATCGCCCTTCTAGATCGTTATGTAATCAGACAGTTAACCTTGTTCTATTAATAGGCAACGACTGTGCGAAGTTGCATAAGAGGTCAAGAAATTCGATGACTTCATTAGATTTTGCAAATCTCTTACTCTCGGCCTTGTTTAAGCAGTCGTTTTCCCAATGTTCCTATCAACGCAGACACGTGAGAATGATGATTTCATTTCGCTATCTAGTCATGGTGTATAAATAAACTCGTAAGTTGAGTGGGGATTGGTTTCATGCCCGTCCCCTCACTATCATCCGGACAGACGAACAGGAAACGTCGGTAAGATAGGTGGCCTTGCGCAAAATCGCAGTGAACCTAAGACTGTGTTTAAGGTTTGTGTTAGTCGTTGTCGTATGGTTAGGAATGTCGCGCAAGATCGCCTGCATTATGTAGGCATGGCTTATAGCCGTGTTTGACTGTTTAGGTAATTACTGCTAATTGAAGGCGCTGATAACGATCTTAGTGAATGTTTCATTTCAGAAGACAAGTTTGGCGAGCGTTCCTTTACTTTCGATAAATTCTCGGCAAGGGTTTCCTTGGTAGCGCATGAATGTTCTTATTTATATTTACATGCCTAGTCAATTAACTTTTGATGGGGTAAGGGTAAGGGTGGGATATTGATAATGTATGTAAAAAGCCCCAAGTTTCTGTTTTACGGGAAGCGCGTGAGTAGACATGTAAATATAAATAAGAAGGCAAGGCTTGGTGCAGCAGTCTGCGAGGGGAAGGAAGGCCAACAGAGCGCGGATGGCCGCGTGGTGCTTACTGACTGTGGGCCACGACAGCTGCAGAGGTTGCAGAAAGTTCTTTTGTGCACACAGCGCAGGCTTCATCAGCCTGATAGTGGTCGATTCTGCTGTTCTGGCGCAAATAGGCGATTCCAAATATCGGGCGCACCCCAACGGAGCCTTCTGAGTGATTTGCGACGTCCCACCAAATTATCCAGAATCCCTGGGTCAACGCCTGCTAGCAACAGCAGACGCGACTGCTATCAGGTTGCCGAAGCCCGCGCTATGTGCACAAAAGAACTTCCTACAAGCTCCGCAGCTGTCGTGGCCCACAGTCACTTAGCAGCACGCAGTCATCTGCGCTCTGTTGGCCTCTCTCCCCCCCTAGACTGCTCCATCAAACCTGCTCTCATTGCCAGCCTTCTCTTGTCGACCCCACCCCCCATTCTTAAGATTCCCTTGTCCGAAAAGACGAACACGTTTGAACTTGCACCCCATGTCCATATAAATGTAGAGGCCTGACGAGAACTTTTCGAACGTATAGGTACACTCGCCAAATTTGCAACTCTAAAACAATCCAAGGATCCAGCGGTGTTTAAGGCGCTCAATGTTATATTTGTTGCTGTGCATGTTCTACACACGACCAAGACCAAGTTCTGTTGGGAAAAATAAATACGTCGGAACCATGCCCTTATCTATCTGAATCACTGAGGTGCAGACCCTGGCTGAAAAACACAAGGTCGTGCGTAGAGAGTCTTTGCTGAGACCTGGGGTCATATGAGTATTTATTTGCCAGCGGTGGTCTCCACAACAGCGGAGCCTGCCTCCGCCCATAGTTTGAGTGTCTTTTATCGAGCCACATGTAGATGGGAGGAGAGGTGCCGGTGCTGTAAATGCAGAGAAAGTCAACCTCAACGAAAGCAAAATCACCCACAAGCGTCTGTCCTGCGACCATCACATTGTGGGGTACAAGATGCATATCATAAATGGCCACTTTGATTGAAAGGAAACATGATCGCTAGAACAAAACCCACCTTCGCCCACTGCTTCTGAATTAACACTTTAAATCACCAGTGAGTACAGATTCTCACTAATGGGGCGTAGAGAGCCCCCTCATAGCGCATGTTTTAGCAACCGGACGTGTGTAGCACGCGAACACAGACTATTTAGCGTTGTCAGCCACCACGCCCAAGCCTATGCGTGGTCAACTTGACGCTATCTTGCCATCGCAGCAAGTTGGGCGATAAATCAATGAATGCGCTAGATGCCGCCAAAGGCTGCCCACTAGAGACCAATTCATGCAGAGGTTACCAGTTCTGCGGCACCTAGTGTGAGTTTTCAGTTGCGACCGCCGAAAAGTTAGCAATCCGCTAATCTAAAAATATGAAGATAAGGTGTAACCGGCAAAGAAATGTGAGATTGGAGTGTTCGTTTCGGGCATATTAACCAGCATCAATCAGTTCTTACCAATCCTTATTGTGGATTACCTAGATACGAGCCCGGCTGATGACCGCTACTAGGCCATAAATCGTTATTCCGGTCTCTATTTTCTTTGTCTATTCCAAAAGTCGCTATTCACCTTTCGGCGAGGTCTCTAAAGTGAGCACTGAGGTACAATGGGACATAATAGTTGCGTAACTAGATCGGTGAGTGCCAAACTACCAGAATAAATACTAGTTTGCAGGACTTATAATTAATTGCTTTATAAACGCAGCACATTCTAATGTAGTTTTTAAATGGTCCTCCCAAAAGCGTAGACCTGAGGACGTGAAAGATTTAGTCCCGGAGCTCAGTTAGCTTTCCTTGGCCTTCTTGGAGCCTAAGGGGAAATTGTTCACTGTGCTTTTAATTAGCAGATGACAGTCTAGTAAAAAAACTAGTTAAGTAATATAATGGGGATATTTTTTTGCTAAGTTTTCTACATTGCAAAACGCTGGGTTTCGACCGAATATTTCTGTGCATGATGTCTCTTTTTCCTCTGGTCATCTTTTCTCGGTACTTGCAGGAAAACCTTTTTATTCCAATAACGTTTTCTTAAAGCGTTATATTTGAATAAAGGTAATAATGTGGAACTGCTGTGGAAAAGTCTTTGGTACAGAAAAGTAACTTGATCCGCGTTTTTGTTACACAATAACAAACGGCAGAACATGTTGACTCGTTTACCGGACGTAGGCCGTTCGGTTCGGTTTGCGTAAAGAAACCACATTTAAACAGGTATGAGCGCACACCAATCCATTGGCTTCACGAAGTAAAAAGGCTCGGCAGGGGTATAAGACGTCAAAAAGGGAAAAGACCTCCCGGCGGAAGTTGGCCAATTGTAGAGCAAAGTAACGACAGAAATTGCGGATAGATTGATACAGTTGATTTCGGACTTATTTTGGCTTCATTAAGCCAATTATAACCCTGACTACCAGCTGGCATTCGAGACACAGGTAGCAAATGGGCCACAAGCGCTTAACTGAATCGAATTTCATCAGCGCTTTGCCCATTGTCATAACATGTCGCTTCAGATCAAATATTTATTCAAATGAAGGCAGAATATACTATTCAAATGCCAATCACTTTACCTCACGCAGATGGGGAACGCATACTCCGTGGTGCCTTCTTAAAAAGCACACAGACCGCATTATAGTATACTATTTACTAGCGTAGTAAAGCATGATTACTAAAATTCACACTTTAATATGGGCACGTACCTATTGCAGAAGTATCTTAGTCGAAACTAGTAGAAACGTACACAGCCCGATGAAAAGAGTTCAGGGAGTGGAAAACAAGGCAAGCCCTGCTATGCTCACGGCCTCAAACATGAAAGAACATATACCCAGATGTGTGACTCCTTTTTGAGAACAAAGGAGGTAAGAGCCCCAGCGCTTGATTCAAATCAGTCTCACTTCTGACAAATGTAAGCGTCAAAAATAGTATCGGTTCTACTAAGACTCAGAAAGATTGATAGTCGGTAGTAGTAAAAACAGTAGTAACCATATCAGTCTCGGCCTCCGTGGGCCTGTCTTCCCACCTTCTAACGGTGATTGATGACAGATAGTGCAGTCGTACCCGTGCAAAGTCTACTGTTCCTTTAAGGCTAAGTTAGGCGGCGTTTCGGATGTATTGGAGAAAGCAGCCCACGCCGGATCCCGTTTAATCCTCGAGACTCCAGGAGAATATGAAGAGTGCGGTTGGCGCTAATTATGTCCGCTAACACTTTTAAACTACCCCCTAAGGCCGTCACCTTCCGTACCAACCCGTTGGTGCACTTGGTGGACTTCATCGAAATCGATGGCCGCACACACACACACAAACCACAATCGCCTAATCAAGTGGCTGAAAGTGGGTGTCTGTATTATAGACTGCTGTTACTTCTGCGCTAAGTAGGTCTAACCGGAGTCCTTTATTTTCATAAACACCGGTAATTAATCCGCCATAGGTCGTGATAATAGAACTGCTAGCCATCTTCTCAGTGCAATTTAGGCTCCTTCACTGGAAAGCTCAATAATGTTTTCGAATTCGCCTTTCTGCATATACTAAGATGCTCTTTTTTGCTCTTAACTACATTTTCTTATTGGACGCAGGTTCCCAAAAGTTTTGATTAGTATTCAAAGTGCGCATTTAGTAAATTTCCGAAAAATTGCTGCAAGTGAGCTTTGCTTACGTCCGTTATTGAGTTAATTCTGCCTTCTGCCGCGCTGAAATGCACGCGATTCTGGATAAACAATAAACGCTACCTCCATCCTCAACTTACCTCAGTGCTCAAAACCAACAATTAGGGAGGAGGAGCTGCTAATGTCCTCAATGATAACTGACATTTTTTAATGATACACATATGTTTTTCTTCGCTTACTGTTGGAGATACCGACCAATGTGCTGAATTTATAAGCTTTAAATCGTAGCAACGTAGACCGTTTTTTTCAGACAACAGTAATACTTTACTGAGCGATAGGGATGGCGACCAGCTAAACTTATAGGTCCCTATTTCCAGTAAATCTGTGGAAGTTAAACCATCTTTTTTCAGTCCAGACATCCTATGTCGTACATAAGTACTGTTTGTCTCGGGTGTTATTGCATCAACAGTTAAGAATAATAAAATTTGGAGTAATATGAAAAGCAAGAAGATCTTTGGAAAATCGAGTTGAACTCGTGAATTTTCGAACAGATATCGCTTGTTCATCGCCAGACTAAATGAAATATGAGGGCTGGAAATTTCGCACTAGAGTTTTTGTGGGCAGAGGCTACAACAAAGGGGGTGGGTTTTGGTGACGTGACTCCCGCGGTGATAGGTTGTGCTGGTGAGGGGAGAGGGGGTGCTAGCGTTCGGACTGTGGGCCACGTGTTCGGGAGAGGGCGGGGGGCTGGTTCACAGTCTGTGAAATTCTACTTCACCGAGCACGGACAGCCTGCTGTTGTTTCAGGCTGGGCCCACATTAGTCGCCCATGCGCGAAAACCGGTATAGTTTGAGTCAAGCTCTACGTATCTGTTAATACTAGCCGGGCTGGAGGTCACACTTCGAGGAATTCTCTCGCTTGTCTCGTGCTAGCCATGGTGATCACCTCGGTGCCATCCCATTTGAATCGGTGACCACACTCAAGGGTGTGCGCAAATACGATTGATAAACGGTCTCGTCGGCAAACGGCTGACTTATGTTCCTTGATGCAAGTCTCAAGGCGTTGGCCTGTTTGGCAAATATAAACGCAAGGGCAACCAGCACACGGTATACGGTAAACGACGTTACTTAGTTTTTCCACGGGTAGGGGGTCCTTTACTCGACATAGGCTTGCGCACAGAGAGGATGCAGGCTTATGGGCGACGGAGGTGCCCAAACGACTTAGTTGCGGAGAGATGGTTTCAGATATTCCATTCATGTAGGGTAGAGAGTAAAATTTCCGTGGCAATATACCTTCATTGGGAGGGAGGTATTTTGCTTGACCACGACGTCTCAGGCAATTTTAACAAGGCTCGTCGGATACCCGTCGGCCCGGAAGAATTTGTACAAGTACGCTAGTTCTCTCTCGAGCAAAACATCATTACTGCAATAACGGTGGGCCCGCTGGAAAAGAGTAATATGTTTCGTGGAATTGACACGGCTTTGTGTGCCTTAGATTGACAGACTCTTCTCAGTTGAACTAGGAAGCAGAACGGCTTCCATGTAAGCTCTTTCACACTCTGGATGTCAAATCTAAACTCAGCCTTCAGAAACTTACCGATGCAATTTATTAGACATCAGGTCTTTAAATGTAATGCGTTCAATTTAACAACTCTTTCTCATCTTATAAGGATCAAGGAGTTAAGCTGTTTCTTAAAATCACTTCTGCTTTACCATTACATTACTACCAGGGTTGACAACCACGCTTTTGGACAATCTTTCAAACGCGATTTGGCCTCCACGTCGGACGTGTCACGTACCACACGGCCAGTTTTGCCAGTGCTGAGAGTATCTCACTGCCATCAGTCGGGGAGGTCCCAATTCTCTAATGCAGAAAGACCGCTTCAGTTGCCTTCGGAGGGTCGAATGCGAAGAATTCCCGCTCCCTTTAGACGATTTTCCCGTGAAACGCTTGGAAATGCACTTCTGCGTCAAAGGATAGTCAGTGAAATTCAAACCTTCTGGCAGATGCAGGGCAAGTATGAACCTCACCCTAAGAATAAAGGTAGATCAGTGTTCGCCTTTCTGACATCTGTGTCTGTAGCAAGACCTGAAGGCATGACATACGTGACCACCATCAACGATGTGCATCAATATCGTGACCTTGAAGGACGTCCTTACTTTACACTTAAAAAACCCGAAGAACCGAATCATGCGATCAGAAGTGCGGATTCACTTAGTCTTGGTAAACCAGTCAAGAGAGCATAATGACAGATTTGAAACCCTCCCTTTCCTATTTAGAGGTGCCGCCTACAGAGTCAGTCTACTCAATCGATGCACGGAGAACTGGTGCTTTTCGCGTCCCCGATGTTGTAGATGATCTAGCCCTTTCTCCGGATTGGTTACCTCCCTTTTCCGTTACACTTTTCCCAAAAAATGGGAGACTGGGAATCTCTGTCATCGGTGCGTTCCATAAATGATAAGAATTCAAAAAAATATAACTCTGCGATTTCGTTTGAAGAATCGAATACACAAATATCTGCAGCTTCTCAAAATGTCTTCATATTTTGGTTTTAAACAGTCATTTTGCTGAAAAAGAAGGATTGTTCATTGATGACCACATATAAAAACACACAGGATAGGAGCCTCAGATACAACATCTGCATCTACTAGATTTTAAACCAACAATAAAAAATACCTTAGTCAGGTCCTTATGCAATGATTGACCATGGCTTAATCAGTCCATAGTAAAAGGAAACGCCGGGGGTAAATTGTTCGTCATCTGTCTAACACAATAAATTAACTCAGAAACAGAATCGATAATGGAAAAAAGGGGTTTATTGCCCTGACCCTTTGGATGCCGTTGGGAGTCCTAAGTCCTTATCTGCGCATGTCTCAAATTTGTCTACAATTACCTATGATTAAAGATTCCCGTGGCAATCCGAAACGTCAGGACAATAAACCTCTTGTTCGAGTGATCGCTTCTTTTTCTTCGTCTTCTTCTTCTTTATCTGAACTGATTCCTGAAGTGATTTTCCTCTTTTGACAAGCGCTTTGGGCGCGAGGTGCTCCGATCGGATAGTCGGTGGGAAACAGTTTCCCTGCGAGAGTCATCTACTGATGCGCAGATTCGATTCCTGCACAGGTGGTTCGATAACAATGTGTTACCGAAATGTGTTTCGTACAGACCTCCGGTTAATACAGAGTTGGCGAAACGCAAAAAATATCCCTTATCTACAGAGAAGTGTTTTGCGTGTTTTCTTATTTATTTGCTGAGGTTATCCGAAAGAGGATCAACTTTGAAGGCCCTTTAATATGGGTGTCACTGATCTGGCCAGAATATCGTGCATCAGCATGGTCACACTAATCAGGATGTACGGTGGATGGGTAGTAGTGACTACTAATGCAAAGGCTAGTGACCGGTCAGTAAAACGTTAACAGTTCAGTCCACATGGAGATCGCGGAGATCGGTGAAACATGTGACCAAGCAGGCAAAATGCATGCCTGAAAATCAACTGACGTGTCCTTTCACACTTGTGCGGAGCATTCAGGTGTTGGCATCACAAAAGATACCTGATGGCTAGACACAAAAAAAAATAAAACACCTCGGAAGAACGCAGATATCAAACGAGTACTTACGGAGACGTAAAAAAACCAGCGCACGCCTAAGACCATGCAATTTTCATAACTTTGTATAAATTTGAGCATTACTCGAATACCAGTGTAAATGCATTGTCGAAGATATAGAAATAAAAATAAAATGCATCAAGCATATTAAGAACTTAAAATAACCAGAGTAATTACTGTGTGTTTGTAAAGGAAACTTAAATTTTCTCAATATTCCAGTGGTTTTGGAGACGTATAAAAGAGCTATGAATTACAACAATAAATTTAGGTATGGTGTTAAATTGAAAACGTGAAGCAACCACCTTCTATGCATAGAATCAACTTTTCTTCAGTTAAAATATTCTGTAAACTTTACTCTTACTGGATACGTATTTATTGAATTTCATCAAAAAGTTTGTCATTATTTTTCTTGTTTTTACTGTCTTAATTGATAAAATTATAAATTCTGCAGCTATTCAACATTAACAACAATATATTTTAAATCAGATAGATCTAAAGAGCATTAACCGCATTAAATTGATTTTTTTTCAATATAGGTTTTAATTATTATGGCAACGTTTTTGTTATACAGAAGTGCCTCAAAACAGCAAAAAACATTGTCGAGGGTGAATCTTGTCCGCAGTGGAGTTTTGAGACTATTATTCCTAAGATTTATGAAACACTACCCATAAAGGTTACCTCTTAGAAAGTGCTTTGATAAGATATTCAGCTAACGAACTTCTGCGTATATGATCTTTTTCAAAAGTGATTTTACAATACAATTTGCGAATTTTGCGAATTTATTTAAGTTTTCTGAAGATAAACGATTCAATTTGACTGGAGATGAAAGAACTTTCTTTTCTCTTAATGATGGATTACTTTTTACAGTTGTGGATTAATTTCACTTTCTGATATAATTATGCAAACTAAAAAAACATGGCCCTTTACATTGCCATTTTTTGAACTCCCTTTTATTCTTATGTCTTTTCCGTTTCTAAAAAACGCAAAAGGTGAACGTAAAGTACAAAAATAACTATATTTCTTCACGACTTAAATTCAATTAGACCTTATTTGTTTTAACAACTCATTTCCATGTTGTTTATTTTATTTTTGTGTCAAGGACAAAAAACCAAATTATTTATGCATTCAAAAACGCCTATTTTACGGCATTGTTTGCAAAAAAACTTCACATGTTAGCTAAACATAATTTCATAAATACAAGTCTACAATGTTAATGCAAACAAATGTGATACCTTTATTTTGGCTTCACTTGAATCTGAACAATGTTTGAGAAACTTTTCCAGTTTGTGAAGGGATAACTTTTATGCCTAGTTCACTTATTATGGAGTTCCTTCTTAGTATTATCAAAATTAACGTGTAGTTTGATTCTCTCTTTCATAATAGCATAGGAAATTCCTTTTTATATGAGACTTTGCCCAATTTCCCCAAAAATTAATGGCAATTCATCTTATTAAACCTTACTAAAATGACGATTTAACTAAGTAAAAGACTCTCGCAGAATTCAATAAACGGAATAAATTAAAATAGTGTTACTTAATATGCGACGAAATGTCAGGTCAATTTCCATAATGAACGTTGCATGGTCATTGGCGACTTCTGTGTATTAGTTCGGCATTGAGGTAAAAGGAAACACCACCCTTGAGGCACCAAAGCTAGCTGAAAGCTCAGACATGCCTTATTGTGCCCCTGCATGACACAAGTGCTAGGGATTTGGTTCACCAGTGGGTCTCACCATTGCCTGTATCCTTTCTTGCAGATACTTGGAGTTTCGAAACTGTGCATGTTTGTTCCCATCAAGAAGTTATTATTTACCTAGGAGAAATTAGTTTGAAGTAAGATTTATAAGCGCACACCTAAGGATGATATGAATAATTTGGCGCTAATACATTAGCCACATCAAAGTAACCTCAAAATAAACGCCTTTGATCAAAATGCGAAAATCTCTGTGATCTTGGGGAGATAAAAACTCACCTCAGTCAACGCTCCGGTCAACTAAGTTATCATGCCACCTAGGGGGTGTTGAGTTACCTTGCACAATTTACCCACCAACCCTATTTATTGTATGGAATCTACTTACAGTGAGCTGACTACTGTGACAGGATTATCTAAAAGATAATTCTAGAATTCACCAGATGACTACTAGGCCTACATCATTTTTCTTCTAGGTTTCCGCAGCTTTGACTAATAAACTTGACACACTTGCACAAATGTAGTAGGTCTGAGTGGAATTCCAACCCACGCTGACAACTATAAGGCTTACGTTCTATCAGGGTGAGGTACGTGTGTGTCCAGAACGGATCAAATACACAAAGAAGCCGACATGCAGACAAGTTGGTAGTGTTCGCTAAATTGCAGTCAGATTGCATAGCCACCACAGAAATGGATAGTATTGTTCGTACTTTGAAGCCAATCCACTCAAAAGGCTTGTTTCTACCAACGTTTCACGTTAATAGTTCTAGGCTTCAGCAAAAAGGACTAATCAATCAATTTGAGGCAGATGTGATGCCGACCTGCTTAATTTTTAAATTTATATCAACACCAAAGTCGATTCCTTCCGGTTCAATTCCCACGGACTTTTACTTAACAACCTGTTCAAAAAGGACTTCGAAAACGCAAAACCCTCTGACAGTCTAACAGAAATATCTGAATGCCACAGCCATCCTCTTCAAGCTCGATAAGTTTCCGCCTGACAGTCAAAAACATTCAAACCAGTCTGTTTTTAAGGTATTCCCAGGAGAAATATTATCGAAATGTTTAATGTGTTATTGAACACTGATGTGCACTTTGGAAAAACATTCCTTTTTATCCACGAATTCCTAGAAAATTATTTACCGGTTTCGAAAATTTCCCCCATTTTTCATCAATCTGACCAGATGCTTAATCAAGTAGTCAAACAGACGGATAAATTTACCCCCCCCCCGCCCCCAACAAACTTATGCCTGGAAAGGAACACACGCATATGCTGATTGTATGGCTGCCAAAGTCGTGAGCCTTTCCGGGTATTATTTTGAAAGCAGAGGTTTATTTTATGATCCAAGGGCGTAAAAGGGTCGATACTAATAATTCATGACAAAAAAGCATTACCGATAGAGGAGAATATGCAAGTTCTAGGATGCAGTTAAGAAAAAGAAGATGCGATGACTAGCTAAAGAGTTTTATTTTCCTGGCGTTTCGAAATTCTTTCAAGAATCCTTAATGATAGGTAATCGTAGGCAAGTCAGTGAGATGCACAAATAAAGGTAATAAGTGTACAGTTTGTACGGAATTTATAGTTTTTGGCGGTCATACGCATGCGTACAATGATTGTCAGTTCCCCTAGCTACCGCTTGAGTTCTTAATTGGTGCAGTAATGGCTCATCAATTGCCAAAGTATGCTTGTCAGTGTCGGATGCGGGCTTCATAATAGCGGGACAATTATGCCCGGTGTTCTCCGAGTTGTTTTCACGCCCGTTGCTTCCCAAGTGACTGATTCTGTTGCTCAGGGAATGTCCCAGTACACTGTATGGCAACGCCAAATCGTTGCACTCGTTGATGGACTGGGGGCCTCAGAACCATGACTCGAGCAGCTTGCGGCTCACGCGGATTTTAGCCTCGTAAAATTTGAAAATATGGCCAGGTCCCCGAGTGAGGTGTAACCTAGGACCGACGGGAGCTGCAACGACGGGGCCTGGCCATATACACAAGTTTGACGAGGCCTAAATCCTCGCAAGAGGTGACTACCGCGTGAGCCACAAGCTGCACGAGTCATGGTTCTGAGGCCCCCAGTACATCAACAAGTGCAACTTATCGGCGTTACCATAGAGTGTACTGATACATTACCCGAGCAACAGAATCAGTCACTTGGGAAGAACCGGGCGCAACAACAACTCGGAGAACACCGGGCGTAATTGTTCCGGCTTTCCTACGATTACCTATGATTAAGGATTCTTGACAGTATGCCAAACGTGGGGAAGATAAAACTCTTGTTCCAGTTATCGCATCTTCTACTGAAAAGACCATTTCATGAGTGAGGCTGTGTAACACCCATTTTACTGCCAAATACTAAAATAAAAGTCATCGGTTTGAAGGCGGTGGGTTGTAAAACCGGTACAGGTCCACATTTAGAACAATTGAGGCAAAGTTATATTGGAAATGGATTACGCCAATGGATCTGATGCTTGCCAAAGTAAACGACTGAACCCAGGCAAAGTGTACTGTTAAGCATTATCGTTTTAATTGTCCAGAACGTAAAACAGTGTAACGGCAAAGCCTGCGGATCCGTTGACACCTGTATAGGAGTTTATGGCCAATGGACCTCAGTAGGCCCAAGCTCTGTCAGAACAAGCTATAGTTTCGATTGATGTTTTCATTCGCCATACTGGCCGCAAAGGTCCTAGCTAAAAGTCCGGGTACGTGTTTCGTCGATATTATGTCGCTGATTATAGTTTCGGCTCATCAGTGGATCCCCTGTCCTCCTCTCTATGCTAACATTGACTTGCACAACTTATATTAAGTCCTCATGTACTTCTAATCAACAATCTGTTCAAAATGAACTTTTAAAACACAAAAAACAGCGACTGTATAGCATCAATAACTGCATGACACAGTTATTTCTTCCGCATGAGAGACAAGGGCATTCATTCCAGTCCCTTTTAAAGGCATATTTACGAGCAATAGTATCGTAATATTGAACTTGCTTTCGAACATCGATGTGCACTTTGGAGAAAATTCCTATCAATCCAATTATTTCGAGAAAATTCATTATCAATTTAGAAATTTTTCACTTTTTTCATCAATCCGACCAGATGCTTAAAAAAGTAATCAGGTAGACGGATAAATCTAACGCTCCCCCACAAAATTTTGTCTGGGAAGGAACACACGCATCTACTGATTGCATGGCTGCCAATATCGTGGGTGTATCCGAGTATAAATTTGAAAGCAGAGGTTTGTTTCACAATACTATTGCGTAAAGGGGTTAATACTGATTATTTATAACAAAAAAATCATAACATGCTCGTGGCTGTGTAACACCCTTTTGCCTGCCAATCAATTAGCAAAGACAGAAATGGATCTAAATCTACTTAACCTTATTGTTCCAAAACTTGCGGCGTCGGTGTAAGTCCAACCCGACGCTCTACTAGGACTAGTAGTCAGCCTAGTATTCAATCTGGTGGACTCTAGCTGCTGGCTTAGGAAATCCTGCTTGGACAGTCAGCTTTCTGTTCCATATTGATGTATCCCATACAAGCGGTAAATATGGGTGCGTCCAACCGATCCAATTGTGATTAAATTCACGGCGCCAGGCATGACGTTGCAGCTCAAATCGATAGAGCGTTGGCTGTGCGGAATCAATTCCGGCGGACGCCGCAATTTTTTCAAAGAGGGTCAACTATCTAAAGCAAGTCTGCCAAAACTCTCATACAATTGTTCTTAATGTAAAACGATTCAGACAAAGTGGTATTGGAGTTGGATTACGCCAAACGGTCTGCTTCATGCCAAATTAAGCAACTGAACTCAGTCAAAGTAGAATCGTAGGCATTATTGTTTTGAACAAGGCAAAGATCATGACATTAGAAAGATTTATTGACTTCTTAATAGTTTGGTGACTTCTTATTCAACTGCAGACGGTCGGCACCTATTAATAAGGTAATTAACTGTCCAGTTGAGTGTCATTCCCGAAGGGTGAAATTTGATAGGTAAAGAGAATAGAAACAATTAGTCACCCATGTAGGTGCATGGTGAGAAGGAAGAAGAGGGGAAGGTTGTTGTCACTGCATCGCAGTTCATGTTAATTGATGTACGTAAAAGCCCTTCGGATGTGCCTAAAGGGGAGAGTTAGGGCAGGGGACAGGGAAGCAGTCAATCCTAAGGAAGACGAGGAGGGGTGAGTGGGTGGAACCCAGTGCACACACAAACTGTTTCTGCTACGGTTCTGTGAGTATTTTTCTGAAGATGAATCCGCGACGGATTTCGAAACGTCAGGCTTATAAACATAATGCTCCAGTGATCAAGATGTCTTCTTCTTCTTCTTCTCAAGAATTTTAACAATTCTCCAGAATATAATCCAGCGTAATGGCAAAGCCTACGGATACGTTGACACCTTCACTGGAGTTGTATGTCCAATGGACCACAGTAGGCTTAAGCTCTGTAAGAAAAAGCTTCAGTGCCTATTGATATGTTCATTTACAATACTGGCCGTAGAGGTACTAGCTAAGAGTCCAGACACGTGTTTCAACGGTATTCTGCCACTGCCACAGGAAGTTTGGCTCATCAAGGGGTCCCCTAACCTTCCCGGTTTGCTTTCTGATTGATATACCGGTTTTAAAATTTCAACATTTTCAAAATATTTTCTGATAAATTAATTTCTTATTGCGCTATGCATCAGTATATTCAAGACTAATGGGCATAGACCAAAAGTTGATGTATATGATTGGGCCAAAATCACAAAAGTTTGTTAGAAAACTCTCCTTAGCGTACCCACTGCACTACTTTTAAAACTGATTTCAGCAAAAGATCATAATTTCGTCATCGCATTTCGCCTAAGGGACCTTCAGCTGAAAAGCATAAAAGTATATTTTTACTGTCCCTTTTCATAAAGTACTTTTGGGCATAAGTGAAGAGGATCCCTACCTTTTTACGGGATTGCTACCGGTACAGTTTCTAAAGGCACTTTATCATGAGATGATACCTCAATTTTTCTAAGTAGGCAGATCCGAACGTCAACCTGAAACCTCAAACGACAGCAACTCTTGTTCCGTCGATCTTGCCTCCTTCATTCCAGTTAATCTTAATGTTGTACATTACACATAAAATGAGTATTATTACAAAAGTTACGCTTAGTAGGTAACAAATGTTACAATTCATCTTCGGATTATCGAAGCTTAGAGAAACCACAGCATCTTAAGCTTCGTTATCTCGTTGAAAATCTTTTCCTTTTTTTTTCAAAACTTATTAGAAAAAAGACAAGAGTACTTTTTCTTTGTTCAATGGATGTAAGACCAGAAAGAAACTGAATCAAAATCTGAATGACAGTTCCTCTCAAGGCAGGCAAGTTGAGTTTGACAGCACATTGAAAATTAAAATTTTCAAACCCGTTTTCCTTCCAGGTAACACTTCCTTTAATGGACGAAATGGGCTGGTTCATCAGGTGCTCGTCGCCAAAGCCGAAACATTGTCTTCCAATAAGCAACTTCAAGCTGGAGATTGGATACTGCGGGTATGTCACTGTTCTGATTAAAACTTTCCTCATTAAGACGGAAGTTTGTTTCACAAGTAGTATTAGTAGTAGTCGCAGGTTTCATTGCAGTACGAGCGAAGTGGGAAAATTTAATGTTGAAATTTTACCAAAACTTTTCCATTAGAATAAACTAATTTTAGTTGATAAGAAACCGTAGAAGACTATTGAAGCGCAGGAGTACACCACCACCTCCTCCTAAGTAACTAAATGCAACCCTACTGCTTCAGTAAAAGTTTACTTAAATGACATTTGTGTACTGAATAATTATTTCAGTAATGAACTTTCTCAAGTTGGCTGTATGGGTCTGTGAAAACATTCATCCGCGGGGTACTACATGCGTGCTGGTCTCCCATGCGACCTGAGCCAGGCATAAAATCTTGAAAAACGCAAGCGTTCTAATAGGACGTCTTGCCCACCATCTGCTATTATTCGGGCCACTTGGTAATGACACTTTCAACGCTATTACCATAAAAAAGTGCACCAAAATAAGTCCTTTTACGCGCATTGGCCGTAAATATGCTGTGGATAAGCGTACAACTGTCGTTAATAGTCACATAAGGGAGATAATTAACGACAAGGGGGAAAAAACGAAGGGCACGCCCATCATCTCCCTGCCAAGCCGTAACCCACCTCGAATTTTTTGGGTCGCACAAGGAAGCACGCCTGTCACTGTGTGGACTGAATTGCCATTAACGGGACCTCTAACGCATTTTTAGGGTCAAAGGCATGCCGGAGTGATGGGGTAGTGTGTCATTTGTACCTCTGATGATGGATGACAGGCGTATCCACATTTGGTTTTCTCGACCTGCGCCTGACCTTGACGATGACGTTTTCAACAGCAAGCAATAATGGAACGCTAAAATAAGTTAGTACTTTAATCACCACCCTAACATGAAACTAGGAGTTAAGGGGAATCATGATATCTGTTATTAGGGCAATCATATTTCATACTGAAATACTCTTCCTAGTCGCGATCTAAAGTGTCATTGTGGGTTGTTGTGGGAAGCAAAGCGTTGCAGCTAGCTCCATGCAAAGCGTGCCTAATTCTCAACGTAATTTCTTGACACCATCTAGGCCGACATGCCAAAACTTACCTACTTTGAGTTTGGAAAAATCAGTGCTTATGTTGACGTTCCAAATCAATATCTACTTGCCTAAAAAGAGGAAGGCTGTCCTTTTGCAGAAATCACGACGTTATTTAGTGACCTTTCGAACGTTTACTGGTGTCCATCGTGAGAAATAAACCTAACAACGAAACAAAAGGCAGCTATACGGGTTAAGGGCCAATCAAGCATCATTGACAGCAGTCCTGTGGTGGCTGCGCAGTGCTCTATATGCCGATCGATAAATCGATTGACTGAGTTCTCATCAGAGACCCAGGCTTTATACTGGATTGTCTTGCTTTCGGCGTGGGCGAGTCTCTTCTAGTTTGCGAATCTAAATTGGCAACCCATTTTTTAGCTGTGATAATCCGCATTTTAGTCACCCAGCCAGCTTGTGTTCATGTGTGGGTGCTCTAAGCATGCGTCCAGTCTTAATTTTGAATTAAAAAGGACGGTTGACACACATGATGCGATAAACGTATCCGACTGCTCACGAGGATTTGAGTTGTCCTTGGTTTTCGTGACCCCGCTGCGCATTGTAGCTCTGGGCAGGCGTATAATTCCGACACCTGGCCCCAGAGAAATGTCGGAAACTGCCTCTGACAATTTATCGGTGTATAGCAGCGCATTATATACTATAGGTGTGTTTCAGGCTGGGTCTTCCGGGGACGAAAACATGCACATCGGCTTATGGACGACTTCGCAGAGGTCGCAGAGGTATCCGGCCTGGCGCGTTTTTTCTTTCGGGTTGCTGTGCTCAGTTTGGGTTCGGTTGAACAGTGTTCTAAAATGTTTCGTTGGTGAGCCATAGGATGGTTGGTGTAAGAATTAAGGAGCTTCGTGGTCTGAGTCATATTCATAAAGACAGCATTTTTTATTTTGTCGTTAGAATTTGGCCTACTGAGTATATATCAAGTAGAGGCAGCTGTTGGCCTTGTTCTCCTTCCTTGTGCCTTATAAGTCTACGAATATTGAATAAAGGGATGACTATGGAAGTTTTCTATCATGCTTTTCTTGACGATCACAAATGATGTCCACATAACGGAGACGAAAGATTGCATGTGTATGTGTGAACCGCACTGACCGGCTGGATTAGGAGCTTGTGGCACAGGAATGCAAGTAGAGCGTAAGGTTTACGGCTTAATAGAATTTCCTCACTATAAATAATCTGAACCACTAAAATGCCTCACCTAAGGCTAAATGTCACGACATGAAAGGCTTCCAACTGACGGGTAACTGCCAATGCAAATTTAAAAAAGTCAGAATTCCGGGATAAGAATTAAAGTTCATGTTTTGCTCACCGGAATACGTTTGCTGGTTTGCTATCACTTTGGCTGTTCTTTGTCGAAGCTTATACTAGCTTTATCGATCAGCATAGGTAAAGTTTCGGCTGTACGTGTTGGCCATGGGCTGTTCGATTTTTCTCCATTCGCTGCTTGGCCCTCCATGTCAATTTTGACATAGTTTGACGGCAGTTGGTGTTCTGTTTCGTTCCCGCTGTAGAGGATGGTGGTAATCCTGCTTGCTCGCCTGGTGCTTTCGTTACAGAGCCATCGTCATCAGCAAATCCTGACTTTGGCTTGACCATGTCCTGTTCTTTACCTACTTTATCGCGTAGGACTTTGTAGGCCACTGGCAAGTCCATATGCTTGTTGACAGAGTTCGCGTGTGAGTACCATGCCTCAAGCGTCAGTTTTTTCGCGTTTGCGGCTCCTAGGCCAAGGCAAACACGTAAAACTTCGAAAAGGGATAGCTGGGCCAGCTGTCCGAACTGTCAGCAAGTCAACAAATGTATTCCGGTGAGCATACCAGGAACTGTAACTGCCAACTGACCACGCGGTCAGCCCAGCGTTTTTTGTTTGGAGTAGTTGACTAGCACATTGAGATACACGCTGCAATGGCTCTTGCCATCTATGTCTTTTATAGTACCTCACTCAGAGGAGATCCGAGCCAGGTGTGGCGGCACACTTATAGAGAATTTTAGCTGGGCCAGCCACCTACACCCTTGCAGGAATCCGTCGCCCAGAGCAACTGCATTGACTCATGTTGCCTTTCTTGCGTTGAGCTTTACTCGCTGCCCACTTCTGTACTTTTTCTCGCTTGATGCCAACGCACTGCGTTTACACTTGTAGGTAATCAATACTCCTGCCTCATTTGATTGGCGACAGCCGATTGATTACTCATTCCACAGCCTGTACTTGTCAGACCCCCACTTTTGCACTTGCACGGCTGGCTATCGTTCGCGGCGCCACTGTATAGCTATTTGGGCATTTAAGTTATTGGATGTCAATCAGTCTTCCCAGACATGTTATTAAGGGATCCTTCTCGGGTTTGAGATAGCAACTAGCCCTCAATACCCTCTCCAAACTTCGGTATTTTTACCTTGATCATGACATCTGTCCCAACTGCGGGAGTAGAAGTGAGGGGGCCGTAGATGTATCGGCAATCCAATGTCACTATAATCTAGTGCAAGTCACCGTACCCGCACTAGCTTACAGCGGATCACACGGAGAACCTTGTCGAAACCAGTGGTTTAACTTTCATATCTGGACAGACAAGGTATTTATGTGGCTGCTTACCAAAAGCCAGCGACGAGCGGTCATTGAAAGTTCATTCGTCTGACGCAGACGGTAGTTTGCACTATTACATACCGAATCTTGAAAGTCAGCCGAGTGGCAATGAGCAATCCACAGCCTATCGGCCCTAAGGAGTCTGTCAATGATAATTTGCGAACTGAGATATTTTTGGTCTCAGATATGCTTGAAAAATTAACTACTAGGGGAAAGAACGTCGCTATCTGTCTTTACGATTTAAACTAGCGTAGTTCGACCAACTGTCGGAAAGTAAACTTTTCTCATACCAGGAGTACTTTAAAGGTGCGTTCCTGCACTCATTACCACGCGGCTCCCAAATTGTGAAAAAAAGCGGTGTTCGGTAGAAAAAATCACATTTCTTGACACAATAGTCAATTTGATAGAGGAGAATATACGAGTTCCCGGCAGCAGTTCTGAAGAAGATGATGCGATCAGTGGAACAAGGACTTTATTTTCCTGACGTTTTGGATTCCGTCAGGAATCCTTAGTCATAGGTGATCGTAAACAGGTCTGAGACATGCGCAGATGCTCTCAGCTTTGGATTAACCTAGAGGAAATAATTATAATTATCACCAATTTGAAGAATTTAGACGTTTGTGGTTGCAATAACTGTTGAAAAAATACGATAGGCAAAATAAAATGATAACAATGGCTCTTCGCATCATGTTGGTTGGCCAGTTATACCGAATTTGGCCAACTTTGTTATTAAGGGCGGATTCGCAGCACACTAGGGAGGGAATGCGTAATCCTTATTTAGTTCCAGCCGAAAAAACACTCTTTGTATTTCTAAGATTAATTTACCAGTAATATAAAAGTTAAAACGTTAATGATTGTAAATTAATTCACATACAGTGCATCGTTTATGCGTCCATCACGCTGTGGGACGCACAGTGGAAATGTTCAGTAACGATGGTAAGACATAGCAAACTCGTCATTTTATTAATTGTCGCCTTTCACCACACTATGGTAACTAATATGCGTAACAGCAATTGGACGGGGCATTTTCGAACAAAAATGATCTTTCAAAAGACAAAGGACTAAAGGATAAACTCCCGTTCACGGAAGGCAATTGCTACTCCTTTTATCTGGAAACAGATGGCATATCACCTGAATAAATGTCAAAATCGCGGACCTGCATAACAGCAGACGAAAAATCGCAAATACTTTGACTAATACCTGCTTCTATTTATCATTCTGCTTCAGGTGAACGGAGAGAATCTCTACACGACACCCTACGAAAAGGCAGTCGAAAAACTAAAGTTAGCCAGCTCGCCTGTGCAACTGCTAGTCAGTCGTCTGAAAGAATGCGATGAAGTGAGAAGATGGCTCCCTTTTTTGCATTTCTGTTTTCTCTAAGCTCGTTATGATCCTTAGTTGTATATTTTTGAAGGAGCAGATAAGATGACAACGTGCATGGGGAGTCCTATCTTAAAGTAGGTTACTTAAAATTCCTCAAACCGTAAGCGTGCAATGCCTTCTTATCTCTTTTACTGCTTGGATTCAAAGAGAACCAGAAATATCCAAATGATTCCGCCAATCAGGGTAGATTCCAAAAACTGCTCCCATATTATTTTTTTCTGTCATCAACAGAATAAGAAGCTGGTTTGGCAGATTTGCTTAATTTGATTTGACCCAAGTGTGAAAACTCTAGGCGCTTGGCGGGATTTGAACCCGCGTATCAGAGAAAGCCTTGGGTAAATTCAAATTAAGCAAATCTGCCAAACCAACTTAATAATAAAGTCAGCCTAGTAGCAATTCTGGTGGATTCTAGATGATTGCTTAGGAAATCCTGCTTGGGCAGTCAACTTGCTCCCAAATTGGTGGATTCCATATGAGCGAAAAGTTGAGCGGGTAATATCGATCCAAGTGTGATTAAACTCATGGCGTGAAGCGGGCGTTTGTAGCTTAGCGGTAGAGCATTAGCCTCCGGTAAAGGCTTTCTCTGATGTGCGGGTTCAAATCTTACCAAACGCCTAGAGTTTTTCACACTTGGGTCAACTCAGAATAAGAAGCCTTTTCTCTAGCGGTAGGTTGCTAGGTTTATGTGCATAACCTTTGCCATCCAGCGTCTGATATTAATATAAGTCTGACTGAAGTCGACACACAAATCAAATAGTTATTATTCCGTTGCAACAGCTCTGTGTGCGTAGCATTTTTCTAAAAGTTAATCAATATATTTGTATTACTGGATGTGTTTACTCGAGTTGAGATCAGCAATAAAAACCAATATACTTTGCACATTGATGTACAAACCTTGAGTTGACGAAGACCTTGCCGGCTTTAGTCTATGCCAATAATATCTGATTATTATTTCGACGGTCGTTTGGTCACCTCCCAAAAAAGCCAGGGGATTTTCAGATGGTTTACAGAACTAAAACTTTTTACCAAAATTATTTTATACAAATAATAAGTTGGTACAATTAGGCCTACAGTTTGGTAGAGAAGGCAAGTTGCCGGTTGTTTTCGATTGCTTAAAGGCCGTTATCTTGTATTGGGAACAGGTATAGTAAGTATGCGGCAAATACGGGAGTCATTATTTCATTTTATGGTTATAAGGCATTTTAGTCATTGTGGTTGGACCCTTGCACAAGTAGCTCTTGACCTACATCCTGAGGTTTTATTCGATATTATCTCATTAAATCGTAACGGAAGTTCTGAAACCAGATATTGCTTCTGCAAGCAGGTTTTTAAAATGAACTATATTGCAGCCTGGTCCTAAGATACGTCAGATAGATCTGAATGCTACCTTTTCAACAAGTTTTCTACACCCGCCAGAAACGACTATATTCTGTAAAGTAGTATGCAATTTTTGCATTTCTGTTCCATGTCCTTATAGATTTAAATATATATTTTACCTTTCGCATATTAAGGTGGTGAAAAAATAGGCCTCCTTCAAGTGGCTTACTTGTTAGAAGGAAATATTTTGCTTTTTAAAACGGTCGCCTTTTCCGAATAATTTTAAACGTTACTTGTTTTTGCACTTGCATTTGTGTTTCGAAACAAATATCTCTATTCTGTGAGAAAGATGTCACGTCTGGTCATAAAAGTGAGCAATTGTAGTGGACCGTATTGCATACTTTAAAAACTGAATTAATTCGTTGTTAGATACGATATACTTTGAAAGGCCTTTTCGCGGTATTATAAAATTTCGAAACTCTAAACGTTGGTAAAACCATTGATTGCATTTTCTTCGGGCAGAAGACGATGTGTACATTAAGGAACACTTTCATGCACAGCTTCGATGAAATATATTTTTATTTATAAGGAGACCTAACAATTAACCAAAATGTTTTAGAGTCTACATGTAGCCCTGTTATCACAAGGTAGCTTTTTGCATCCGGTCGGAAAAAAGTTCGTTCAAAAGCCATCATCCTGACCTGACACGAATATTGTAGGGTAAAGGTATACGATAATAACAGTCTACTTAATGTAATACCTACAAATCGAAAGCCCGTATCAAAATTTCGGTTGACATGGTTGAAATATCCTGACGCTAATTGAACATTGATATGCTGCGCATTCTCTGATCTTAGATGATAAATGTTAAAACGGAAATGTTTGGCAACTCAGATTCAACATAGTGTTGTCGCTACTTGTCCACTTTTAGACACATAATTGTATTTTTTCGTTTCATCTCTTTTTCAAAACAGCGTTATGTATGTTAACGTTACTGCTATCACGCAGTTTAAATTGTTCGTTTGGAAAAAGCACCGTTGACTTCAAGATACTACCGAACAATATCCACCCTCAACAATGCTTGCATTTTCCCCAACTGCAATCTTAAGAAAAAAAACATCTTTTTACGTGTCGGCTTCTGTGTGTTTTTTATCTGCTAGATGCACACAGCTCGGCTGGTTGGAGCGTTGGCTGACACCAACCTTCTCTATCCTGTCGTGGATCAGAATCCTTCTTAATTATTCATTTAAGTCTGCCGAAAAGCCTCCTATTAATTAGATGTGTCTGCTAGTGAGTTAGTGGATTATCCAGCGATTTCTTAAGAGTTCCTACTCAGGCAGTCAACTAACTGCGTCAGAATTAGTGGATTAAATACACTGCAACAGGCAGAGATTTCAGTGGTCATTTTGTTGTTTTGCTTATTTTTAATTTTTCTGTGATCATTCTTTTAAAACTTTAACACCAACAATTAGTGAATACGTACATTTTAAAGTATCTAGGAGCGATAATAAGGTATTTATACTGGAGCAAACAGTATTGGTATAGTATGGGGTGGTGGTCTTAGATTTTAAAGTGCTTCTGTTTTCCAAAAGCATATTTGATTTTACTTGTCAATTAATTGTTACACTTCCAGTCGACTTCACTTCACAGGTACCCTACTCTAGAAATAGTCCGTAACGCAGGCTAGGACTGAGAATATCAAAGAAACACAAAAGGTTTAGGTTACATTCATTAAAAGCGGTTGATTCCATGCGAACTCTGTCATTTGTAACCCACTGTGGTCGGTGTTAATTATTCTACAGAATCTGCTTAGTCTTTGTATTATAACCTACTAATATCGTACTCCCCTCCATTTTACAGCTGTCCACTAGCCAAACGTCCTCTGCAGACTCCGTAGGTTCGTTTATCTACTCTTCGGATGAGACTGACTCTATCTCCTTCTGTGACACATACAGTAACCCAGTAAGATTTTGAACCTCTTGTACGATTTTTGCACAGTGAATCAGTAACCCACATTCATCTGCCAATCTCATACAATGTTAGTCGTGAATATTAAATTTGTTTTAGCTTAAAATTGATTATTATAAGCCTAATTTTAACTTTTGTTTTCTTTGAGCATGAGCCGAAACCCCAAAAAACCTCAGAATGTTGCCTTTCTCGGCCTCCAGAACAAGTCCCCTTCGATAAATTGACTATATAAACAAGCTGCATTTATTTCTATTCATTTCCAATTTCGCTTTCAAATGAAAATTCGTTTTTCAGAAAGTCTAGACAGAAAAAGTATATTTTGTTTTCATTTTACAGGTGGCCACGTCTTTGTCAAAATTTTATGCTTGAATTAAAACAATATCCTTACAGTAAAATCGCTTTTTGCGCAGTTTTTAAACTGTAAAATGTTTCTCCACATGTTATCGCATCTTCTCGTGTATTACTGTCTCTCTAGGAAAATATACTATAGCCAGCATGCATTGGAACACGATATTGTGTTCACTTAATTCAATTCAGGAATGTATAATATTACTTCCGCGGAAATAATTCTTCTGCTTAAAGGAAAACCCTTGACACGATTCTAACGACTGATCGTGAATTGGAAAATGTTTTTGAAGCATGAACGTATCTTTGCTTTAAGTATATAATACGAACCGAACGTTATATTCCCTCTTATGTGTAAAGCGAAGCATTTTTGTAGTTTTCTGATTCTTAAGGACATCCGAAATATGTGGATACATTTAAACCATGTGCGCAGTCATTTTTTGGGAGGTTTGCTTCTGTTTGAGGTCATAAAAATGGTTTTTCAAAAGCCGCCATCCTGATGTGCTTGCGATATTATGGAATTATGTTTGAAGATAATAAATCTGCCCATCCCACTTTTGTAATCATTGCTAACCTCAAATAAATTTTTAAATTGTACGGTTTCACCGATCTTCTTAGGAAATATGCTTGTCCCATTGTGATTTGAAGCTAAACCTATAGCCCACGCATGTGATCGGACAGCAAGTTTTACTATACGCAACCGACAAAGACAAGGGGAGGAAAACCAACTGGTTTATAGTTCAGATGTAGAGAGTTACACTCGATGAACAAAGAGTCACGTGTTCAAATCTCAAGTGTTCCATACCTATAATTTGGCATAACTGGCTGATAACTACTCAGAAGCCAGAAGTGATCATTCTAGTCTCTTTTGTCTTGGTCGTTTCCACTCAAGCGCACATTTTAGATGTTAGTTAGTATAACATCAGCCTGTTCATTGTCTGCGTGCGGAAGACTTTCCAATCAACCAGAAGAGTGCTTCTGACATCTACACTGCAAAAGCCTCTTTTAATTGTTAAGGTCGCTACATGATATGCATAATTTTTTGGTAAAAGCTTGATCATAAAATGATGCTGATATGAGGGGGAAAATGAGCATTTAAAGTATACTTGTCATGAATATTTTGTGCTTCTTTAGCAAGATTGACACTCACAAGTCTGAACATGCTTCAGTGTTTATTTTTGAAATTAAACAACCATACACTTCCGACAGGAGACGCAATCAGCAAGGCGCAAAAAAATACCGTAAATAGTTAAAATATTTTCTCAACCGTTTCAATAGGTTCACTGTTGTTAATATATTTTTAGTTGTGTCTTTATACAACAAGTGTAAGGTCCTTATTTTATCGGAATCTGGAATTTTTGATGTGTTTGCTGTTTACGTAGAAGTTAGATTGATATGTAATATATCAGAAAAAAATATTTGAGTAGGAAAGGCTACTAACCATTCTGAGGGCAGCAGACTTTGCTGATGCAGAAAAACTCGGCTTTGGTTTTTAGGTAAGAGCTGTCGTTCAGTCTTTTGGTTTTCAGTATAACGGTTTAGCGAAAAAATATATTTTGAAAATGAAAAGGATTTGCCCAAAGCAGTAAGATTAACGTGCACGTAAAGCTATATATACTAGTCGCAAGGGCTGCACACGGGTTTATATATTGCTTTTTGTTCAATGTAAAACTAACAACACAGTATAATATCATTTCAGTGAAAAATGCACTTATCTTGTGAGAGGTGTCTCCAATAGGAAAGAACTGCTTACACAATGGTGAACGATTTTTAGCGTGTTTAGCAATCACAAGGGATATTTCAGTCAGTCAGTCACAGCTGCCGGATGTTGAATGTGTTTCGTTCCAGCCACGTACGAAAGTCCTTCGCGTAAAATTAACTACTTTTGTAATAAACATGTTCCTCACTGATTTATTATATGCTTATATGTTCACATATATTTTACAGAAAACTTGCACAAAACTCAAGCGATATAGTATATTTCAGGTTTGCAATAAAAATACATTTATCAAATGTTTTAACTGGATGGTGCCTCCAACTGCTGAATATGTTTTCCACTGCAAAAAAGGTATACTCAAGATCAATCGCAAATGCAATTTTAGTTAGCCTTTCAGATTTACATGTTTTTTACATTTTGCAATTTTATTCACTATGAATGATCGCCCAGGATAAATTGACGGTGGTTATCAGCATTGTTGATGTGTCTAATCGTTTGGGGCAGAGATTAGACCTGATTTAAGACCATGCATTTTAGTCTCTGTAAAAACATTTCCCAATCGATAAACGATACATTTCCTAGTAATTGCCTTGATCAGTTGGTATTCATAGTGTCTTTATCTAGATATATCAGTACTGAAACCAGACATGGTTGTTAAATATATACAGAAGAAAAGTCGATTGTCAAACTTTGCCCAATTGATAATTAAACAACTGCGATATCGAGAATAACGAAAGTAATAACCACGAATGGCGTATGTAAGAAACTTGGGGTTGAGATACCCTGCGCAAAATGTGAACGCAGCATCTTTGTGACGATGGGCATGCAGTAATCGCTCGACTTCTCCCGAAGTTAAACTCCGAGAACCGTGCAAAATCATAAACCAGCGAGCCCTGCTGATTTGCCGACACACGGAAAGTTCTGCGAGTGCTGCAAGCAATTTTTTTAAAATTTGTAAATGCTTGATTATTTCTCTTATGCCAGCTAGAACGCATTTACGGAAACTTTTTAATAATATTGAGAAAAATTATGCATATTAAGATGGATTATTTTTTACTTAAGGAGATATATTAAAAGATCCGTAATGAACTTGCAAATGCAAAATAAAAAACAGGCCATGAATATGTCCATTTTTATAGTACTTATTATTCTTCTGTCTGTTCCGTTTCTACATAACGCATGAGCGGAACCTCTTGTTTACAAAAACTATATTTCTACATGACTTACATTCAATTAGGCCTTCTTTTGGCTGACTGCACGGTTACATTTCGAAACTTTGTTTACGCGCATGAGCAGCTGTACAGTTAACGAAAATATTCTGCTAAGACCTTTTTTTGTTGCTGCATTTTTTTTAAAAAAAACTTCACAGAATAGCTAAATATAATTTTTGAAACTTATATTGCTGCTTGTTTCTGAAAATAAATGCGATTCCTTAAACTTCGCTTTAGTTCCATTTGGTCAACTTCGCAAAATATTGTCCAGTACTGGAAGGGATTATTATAACCCGTTTTTTTTACTAATTATGGAATTCTTCCACAGCAAAATTTATATCAGAAGAAAGTTTCGTCCTGTCTTTCCTTATAGCATATGGAATTCCTATGATATGAAAATACTTATGATTTAGCCAAAATGAGAGCTTATTTTTCCCCAATAACTATAATAAGAGGGCAGTTTTCCAAACCAAAGCCCTTATTATTATTAAATTCACTCAGTTGTTCAAAATAAGCTGTCCAGATATACGTTAACTACCCAGTTTAATTTCGACCTGAAATTTGTTTGCAGGATTCGCAGAACTTTACTTTTTACAGAATATGCAATTTTTTAGTGGTCAGAACGAAACTCGTTAAACAGCCCACATCTTAGCATGACTGAAATGACTTCAGAATAGACTACATGATGATCAGTATCACAACCTGAGTCAATGCTGATTAGCGAAAGGGTATCAATATTTTGCATATGCCGGCATTTGTACGAATTCTGACGCGCAATGTAGGAGATGGCCAACGTACGCCTGGGGCAAAATAGCCACTAGCACCACGAGTAAAGGAGAAGACTGGTCAAGCACCGAAACAGTTTGCTTTTATTGTTTTGAGCTTTCAAACTCCTACAGGAATTCATCGTCATAGATAGTAACAGCAGCAAAAAGGCAAGTTGTTACTCACACCTACGAAGCCGTCATGATAATCATGCGCGCCGGAAACAAAACGAGCCGAGCATGGACTAAAAAACTTTCCACGGATGGCAGCTAGCTACGCAGTCCACTGCAATGCCCGTAGGACCATAGTCAGTCGTCTGTCATTTGCGGTCGGAAGTTACAAGCGGTGCATATAAGTTGCCCTATGGCCGATTTATGGCCGAGCGGAGCCGTTACTGACTCGCATACGGCGCAGGTAGGCAGACGTGCGCATGTGTGCTGCGCAAGCATTTGCATGTGTGGCAGATTTATAAGGCGCTCAAGCGCCTCCAGGCTGCCTCCGGGTCACGACAACGCACCGCCAAGGCCGGGAAGAGGGATTTACGACCAGACAGGGGCGACAGCACTGTAACTTTCGCCGTGATAAGGCCAAAGCGCTGGTGGCGGCCTGGCCCTCATATGGGCATTTTGCTCATTTTGACGATCCGGATGCAATAAAGCCCATCCTTAGGTCAAATGCGCTGCAATGCATTTGACACAGGGAGTCTTCGTCTTGACCGGCATAGCAGCCAATTTTAATGCACAGTTTGGAAATAGTATTCGAGCTCCACTTTTTATAGAGTTCGTTTTACAGTCAAAAGATAACTGCTGTCTTATGCGATCTATTGATTACTTCACTTTGTAAGAAAAATGCGCTAAATAATATTGGTTTATTAACGACCCATTTACGACTAAAAGCCTGTTTAATGCCGTCCTTTGCGAGTGGCAATTTCCATTTTGTCAACGTTAGCAAATAGAGCTGCGCTAACTTTAACGTTAATGTTGATTTAACACCAGCCAAAATATCCAAATAAATATTTTTATAATTTGGCTGCGTGGGATCTCACGGTTGTCAAATTTACTAAATATTGAGCAGTTTTCTTAACAGTTGGAGCTGTATGTATGTTACTGGCCGTAGAAAATAACCCTCAGTATCAGTGTGAATTCTGTTAAGTGTTATTGGGGGAATATAAGTCCGTCATGCGTTTCTATGGAAAGTGATTGCCTTCATTAACTAGTCACAAAAAATGGTCTCAACGGAAATAAGCATTACGTGGTCGAGACTATTGGGCGTGACGTGGAGGCCTTAACATATAAGGTGAACTGATATTTTTTCGCAGAAATGTAAGGGAAGGGAGAATGCAATGGCCACTTTTGGTTTTTAGACGTCACCAGACAATTATACCCAGCTCCAAGTATGGCACCAGCCGATGCTCGAACTCGCTATTTTTGATCTTTTATTCGGGCTCGTGGTCTTTCCGTCTTAGATCAGGAATATGATGGAAAAAGGGTGCTAAATAATTTATTTAGTGTGCTTACTCTTCCCGCTATGCCTCTGAGCTCAACCGAGACCCTCGCAAGCAGTCCCACAACGAATTATATTACATGCTACATGGGCAAGCATTTCAATGGTACTCTTAAACTCCATGACCAAAGTATTGGTTATTTTAATCTTAAGTGATCCACGCTGGAGGTTGGTTTTGACTGGCTACTGACGACCAGCAGGTCAGAAATGGCCATTCCAATGTTCCTTGTCTTTGCCACTTCCACTTCATCATATAACGGAATTCGCTAGGCGACTGTCTTTGAGGGCAGTATATTGAGCGTCATGGCACCAGGGAACGAGCATATTCAGAAAACGGACCAGCGATAAATGATAAATGGGCCATGGGTCCAAATCTCAGGGAATGCAAAGTTGGGATTGAGTACGATGGGCCACTGTTTGCTATTAAACCAGAAATGGTCATTCCGGACTGCCTTGTCTTTGTGGGTTCCACGCTGAATTCCGCGAGTTTTTTTCACAATTGCGTCAACTAAATTAACTATTTTTGCCAAAGCAACCTAATAATTAAGTCAGCCTATTAGTCATTCTGGTGGATTTTAGAGGATTGCTTAGGAAATCCTGCTTGGGCAGTCAACTTGCTCCCGCATTGTTGGATTCCATGTGAGCGGCACAGGTGGGTGGGTAATATCGATCCAATTGTTAATCAACTCACAGTGTGGAGCGCGACAGTCGTAGCTCAAGTGGGTAGAACGTTGGCTTGGCTAAAATGCCACGCTCCTATGCGAGTTCGAATCCCACCAAATGCCGCTAGTTTTTTCACAATTGGGTCAACTTAATATACATGTTAATAAGCATTTAAGCCTAATATACATTCGACGCAGTATTATAATCTTGACCTAACATTCCAACACATTTAAAACGTTTTTTTTGCTTTTAACTCCTGTATTGTCCTGCTCTATGTGTACGTAAGATAATTTACTACAACATGAAAAATGACCACGAAATATCGAAAAACCGAACGACGTTTCTTAAGAGAAGACCCGCTATTTATCGTGTCCGCTAAAATAAACTTCAATTAGGCAAAGAGTTCTTGTATAAGCCTTTGATTTTGGATTCAACAAGGAGGCCATCAGTTAAGATTGAAAAAAACAGAAACAGGCTGTACGCTTAGTATTTTAAAAAGAGAATAGATAGGTATAAATGGGGGACGGCTAATATTTGCGATGCGTTTGTGTTTGTGCCTGTCCGAAACCTCCGGATAATTCACCTACAGTCTTAGTGATCACGCGTTCCATTTCCTAGTGCAAAGCAATCCAAAAAGCCTTTACAATTTCCATTTCTTAGTTGCCCTCCTTAATGCCGCGGCGTCTGAATGGCGAAATCAGCGTTGGTTGGGCAGACGTGCGACCACCATATAGTGGCGGCTACGGTGGACAAACCACCTACGTTATCGCTGTGAGATAAAAAAACATTGCATTTGCATCTTTGTGTCAATTGCCTGCATTGGAATTTCCATATAGTCATTGAGATATTTTTTTACCTGTCTCAGTCGAGGAGTCACTGTCCTCGAAAGTGTAGGTTATTGCGAATATACTTAGAATAAAGTTAATCGACATAAATTAAGTTTCCGTAATCCAGACTTAGCCCACTGATGTTTCATGGATAATTATTATGTGAATCATAGACTCGGTTCCTATATATCTTAGAGGGAGGGGAGGGCGCTTATAAAATAAAAAGAAAGATAAAAACACAGTCATTGGGACGATGACCCTTAACTTGCAGCTTCTTGTGGGAGGCCCCTATCAGAGACTATAAGAAGACACCAGCAAATGATCATTTTTTTGTAATCCAAACAAGTGAAAGGGCAGAGATAGAGGGAAAGTGACAGTATTCGCAAAAAAGGCAGGAGCAGCGAAAAAGATGATCTCATGCAGAAATCCGAAAGCCCAAACTAATGCGCCTATTGCCTTAGTGGTCGCGTGTTCATATTTGTTTACAGCTTGAGCCCGAGATTCGCATGTTTATTTCCATCCTTTGTTTGCACTCATCTTGGCTACCCGCAGAGTGCTGTTGGCGTTTTGTTTTTTCTGGGACTATAAGAGGCGGTGTTGGGGGTAAGTCGTGGGCGATGTCCGTGTGTCAACCTTTCCGACATGGTCTGACTGTCATCTGGAAGTTGGAGACGCCAGCGACGACCTCTCGAAGCGACTAGGCAGGACCACTAGCGCCTTCTGAACACAAGGCGTTCAGTTCAGTTCAGTTTTATTAGGGAAATGAAGGTAAATACCTTTGTACTTCCTCTTTGTACATAAATATGATGCAGAACATGTGACGTTGCCAGTAATGGAACTGCATTGGGGGGCAAGCAGTAAACCAATCTTCAGGCATTTTCCATAAGTTTATTTTTGAAGGCCATTTGTGGGATTTTAAGGAGAAAACTGTTGTCTGTGGAGACGAAGGCGAAGGGTTAATGTAAATCGGATATCCTTCTACTGAAAGTGTTTGAATCAGGTCAGGAGGCCATCGCGGTTGCTCAATATCCTAAAGGTCACACGAAGAGAAGATCGAGGTGGACACAAGAACATCACCGAGTGTCGGAGATACACCCATTATACGCCCTTGCTGGTTACCGGGTCTGCCGACCAGAGGACGAAACACCGTAGCCCACCACGATCATTGGAAGTTATTCTTAACAAACTTTTTACTGAAAAGTAGCGAGCAGTATGTTTTTTAAGGTAATTACTGCCAAAGAAGTCTGGTGGCGGTAATGTAATTTGCCTAGCATAATTACAGAGAACGTCTTTTTTATGCTGGTCCAACTGCATCCTTAACATGTCCACAGATGAGGACACGAAAATGAACGTGTGCAGAGCATTCCATGCCTGGATTACCCTTATATGAGTTAAGGCTAAGACGGTTTACACTTACAGCTACAATCATTCAGACCCTGGTTCCTTATGAGATTGGAGAAAAGACGGTGGAAAGGCGAGAGTAGACGGAACATTATATTGTTTACAGAGAGGATGGGAACGTTGCCAATCGGTCTTGCAAGGCGTCCGACTGTGAAGCCGGTGTCGTCACGATCACCGCGCACGAGGCGCAATTAAAAGTGAGGTTTTAGCGGGAAATCAGGCCAGAAGACAGAGACAGAGCGGGTCCATTGGCTAGGTCGGCCTGTGATTGGTTGGAGACCGCGCGGGTGGACAGTGTGTGGGTGGATGGCGCATGGTTCGACACGGTTGATGGACATCGTGGGTGGCCTGTGTCTCGCGGCCCTCGCAATGACCTTGAGCTCCAGACAGATTTGAATCACGAGAGGAAAGCCAGGCAACGAGCAGGCAACGACCCACTACACCCTCTTAGAGAAGAAGAATTCTCATGCGTTCAATCTTGCCCCAGTCACACGCAGTTTGAGAGGGTGTTCGCGCAATCTAGTAGTAGTGGCCAGCTCAAAGAAATCTTTGGATGCTCGGCAACAATTCTGACCCTGCAGCAGGCGAAATGCCTGTATAAGGTCAACGTGCAGCTGTCTGTAATCAAGAGGAAAGAAGTCAAGGTTGGTCAGTCCTGTGTCATAAGGAAGGTATGCTTGGCCTCGTACTAACAAAGTTGCCCGTCGTTGTACTCTTTCAAGGATTTTTTTGTCTTTGACTCTCCAAGTTTTCCAGGCTTGAATGGCAAATTGCAGTTACAGTCACACAAACGTGCCGAAGACCTTGCCAAATACAACTTCCTCAAACTTAGCAAAGGTGCGCTTGCTTAGGTAGAAGCTCGATATTTTGGATTCGGCCACCTTCAGGCAGTGGAGTGATGGCTTAAGAGAGGACGTGAACCACACCCCCAGATCATTGTGTTCGCTAAACGAATAGCCACTGCGTCGGCCTTCGCTGGCGTCGTTGACGTAGTCATGTAGGTCAGGCAACCTGCAACGTTTTTTCGCGTCGACTTTGAGATTCTTATCCAGCACGGTGGCCGATGAAAAAAACTCGCAGCACATCTATTTTCACCTCTGCCTGGTCAAGTTGGATTTTCGCGTGCCTTTTTGTTTCCGGATGCCTCGTTGTGCAGCCTGATTATTTAGGATGCGTGTTGTCCGCGTCTTTTCAACCTTTTTTCACGTTGGCAAGTAGGCGCATCATCACGGAGATTGCCATGTCATGGTTTAGTAGCTATCAGTAAATAATTAGGTTCGATCGAATGCTTTTTAGTTCTTACTCGTACGCTGTGGACCGCGCCTCTCTCGTATTGTTGTAATCTCTCAGAAAGTAGGCTCTGTGATTTTGTAAGACTGACGACAACGTTGGGATCCAGTGTCGACAATGTACTGAATAACATTTCCCCATTTCTAATACAAGTAAAAAAACATGCGAGTCTGAAGAGGTAATTGAGAAAAAGAAGACAACTCGACCGCTGGTACACTAATTTTATCTACCTGACGTTTCGAAGTCCGTCTCGGATTCATCTTCAGAGACATATTCACAGAACGGTAGCAGAAACAATTTGTGTGTGCACAGGGTTCCGCCGTTAAATTTAAACGAACAGAAAAAATTGATCAATGCGCTGAGTGTGTTCTGACTCGTCGCGTCAGCCATGACCATCTGGCCTTGCGGTGTTGGCATAGGATGATGCGGCGGCCCGTCTGTTCTCCGTAAAGCGATTTGCTCTGGCAAAATTTAGTCTAAACACCGAATATGGATTGGGTAAATCGCTGCATTTGTTGATGGATTGGGGGCCCATGAACCATGACTCAAATAATTCTCGGCTTACTCGACTGTCAGATCTTGCGAGAATTTTGGCCTACATAATCTTATGCCAACACCGCAAGGCCAGATGGTCATGGCTGACGCGACGAGTCAGAACCCACTCGGCGCATTGATTGATTTTTTTCTGTACGTTTACATTTTACGGCGGAACCCTGTGCACACACAAACTGTTTCTGCTACTGTTCTGTGAACATGCCTCTGAAGATGAATCCACGACGGATTTCGAAACGTCAGGCAAATAAAATTAATGTCCCAGCGATCAAGTTGTCTTCTACTTCTCAGTTTCCCCATTATCCCGAAGATAATGTTTCCTTGATATTAAATTTCTAGGGATGCCTGCCTCTTAATTTATACGAATAGTCAACATTCTCAGATAAGAAATGTTTACTGCTAAACTTCAAGATGGGGTTTGTGTTGACACCTGTCTTTTTGATATTTCGACTCAATGCAGTGAAATGGCCCCATGACACGCATACACATTGGATTTGGAAGAGTTGGCTGTGTCCTCCAATTCTTATTAAGACATAGAATTTCGGCTGGGTGTTTCGTGTGACAGTCCGATAAGAATTGTTGTGGTTATTTTGAGTATGGTAGGAATTTGATAGCCCTTGGTGGTAGAAGTGGTTGTAGTGTTTGTGGCCTTGGAATGCTTACTAACGTCTTGTCAAAAACAGTTATCCAACACGCAGGCCAAATTCACATTGGCAAAAAGACATCTGTCATCTTGTCATTTCTATGTTTGTACTGGTATTGGAAGGGCCATAAACAGAGCTCTTAATTACCCTGATTATGCGCGATCACATATAAGTGATCAAAATATAGTTGCAAACATTTTTAATGAGGTCGGCTCAGTAATAATGAAATACTTCTGCTTACTGTGGGTCAGAACTAAGAGCTAACGGAAGAGTAATGGTATTACAAAGGCGGTTCTGAGCGGACGTGTTGTATAAGACGTTTTTTACCAACGTTCACTCAACAAATCTTCTCTTAAGTAAGTGAATATTGTCGTTAGTCACCAGTTCCTATTATAGCAAGTGTGATGGTCTGACTACTCATAAGCTAAAAACAACCCTCCTGTGGTATAATTGCGTGCGTTCGTTTTTTTTACTTTATAAATATATTAGCCTAATTGGATGATTGCATAGACAACAGAATTTAATAGAACCAATAGATTTTTTGGATGCGCTTCAGCTGCGGCCTCTCGCTGCATAACCTACATAACGTGTGAGAGAACTTAAAAGTTGACTTCGTACAGAAAAATCAATGCAAACAACAACGTCATAGAAATTACCAAGAAGGCTAATCAATGACGCGAGTTGTCTTCGCTTAACGAATAGTCACTGCGTCGATCTCCGCTGGCGCCCGTTGACATAGTCATGCAGAGGATTTTGCAAGCACCCAGCCAGCAGATCAATATACTTTCATCGCGTCAACTATGTGATTCTCATCCAGTACGGTGGCCGATAAAAAAACTCGCAGCAGAGCTATTTTCACCTCTACCCAGTCAAGTTGGGTGTTCGCGTACCTTTCTTTCCGGATGCTTTGTTGGGCAACCTTTTAACGTCTTTGTCTTTTCAGCTTGTGTTTGCGTTGGTAAGTAGGTGCGTTATCACCAATGTAACTAAGATTGCCAAATAATCCTGATTTAGCTTTTACGGATTTCTGCTACTTCTCTCTGACTATGGTTCTGATGATGAAACCGCAACGGATCTCGATACGTCAGGCAAATGAAATTATTGTCCCAGCGATCGAGCCGTCTTCTTCGTAACCCTCATGTTTAAGTATCTAACAGTGACATTTTCAGCTCGATCGGATGCTTTTTTTTATCTTTATCCGTAGGCTGCGGACCACGCTTGTCTGAGAATAGGTTCGCAGACCTCGGCCTTTGCAGTCATACTTACGTAGGTTTCTGTTTATCATCCGTACACTAGAAGCTAGTTTTGATTTATGGAATTATCTTAACAGTTGCAGAGCTCCTAGGGGCCTAGGTAAGGCGGTTTTACTTGAGTCCCTTTTTCTGGCGGGTATACCACAGCATACATTTTAGGAGTTTGAAGGGCTGCATGAAAATAGTCACCTTTGTCAGATGAGTACTGACTACTGTTCAATGTCAACATGGGTCTTGTGTTGACAACTATTTTGCATACCTCTGCTCACTGCATTAAATTGCCCGCTGGCGCGCAAAAACACTGAATTTGTTTTAACTACTATTAAGAAATCGAATTTCGGCTCCATATTCTTCAGTGTTTAGTGCGGCAGTTCTATAAGAATTGTTTTGCCGATTTTGATTATGTTAGTACTGTGACAGCCCTTTGGTGGTGGTAGTGTTCATAGCTTTGAAATGTTTGCTGACTTGTCAAGGGCAGTTGTCCAAAATGCAAGCCAACTTCATATTTATAGATAAAAAAATTTTGTCTCCCCATTTATTTTTTTGTATTGTTTTCTGGACATCAGAGGCAGAGCTTTTAATGGCCCTCTTAACATGCATTCCTTTCACATATTTGCGCTTAAAAGAAACACATAGAAGTAGGTCGGCTCGTGAACAGATCTCATTCCAAAAAAAATGCTTCTGTTCGTTGTGGCTGAGGAAGAAGAATTTGTGAATGACAAAGTATTTCACAAAGCTGTTTTTGAGGGGACATGTTGCGAAATATGGTCTTTTAAAAAAACTTCCAAGAAAGCCTTCTTTTCAACAAGTGAATGGTGTCGGTTGTTATAATGTAGCGAGCTCCATGATCGGACTATTAGTTCGCTGAAAAAATCTTCCCTACCTTGAAGCCGCGTGCGTTCATTTTTGGACTTAATAACGATGACAGGGTAATTTGTTGGTAGGGGTAAAATCAGACAAGCCAATAATACTACCAGCAAAGACAAGGGAGACTGGAACGGTCATTTCTGGCTTGCAAACCATCATCAGCCAGTCACGCCCAGACCCAACTTGAGCCCCACTCGATCGTCGAAAACACAAAGCCTTGATCAGAGTCAAACACCCTAACCTTTGAGTCAAGAACTCGCTGTCTGGCCTTTTTAGGTCAGATTGACAGAGAGAAGCCATAGCAACGGTCCATGCGGAATCTATTGAGCAGGCTGTAGCTCAGTTGCTTACAAGATGGATAAAATAATGCATACAGTTCCGTTTTCTCGTGATACTAGAATTACTTGTGACGATCGACCATCTTCTTTACTGTGTGTTTGATCTATAAGAGATTCCTATCCGGCATTTTTGCCTTAGGTCACAGCCACATCTTCCTTGTTCTTTTAACATTTCCTTTCTGCTGCCAGGAATTTACCATGAAACTCGCGTCCTAGAATGACTTCTGCCCTTGATGTTGTTATCAAAGGCGGAAAGTAAAGTCCATCAACCTGCAGAAACTAATTAAGAGTAGATCAGCGTCCATCCATAACTAGTACTGCAAATCAAGGCGTTCAAAATACATACTCGTAAAAGCATTTGACAGTCGGTATCTCATGAAATCTAGACAGCTATAAACCAATTCCTTGGAGAACGAAAGGTCTTTGTCGGTTCTCGAGACTAATTCCTGAGCTGGTGGGTAGACTTAACGGTTATGTATAAAAATATTAAAATTCAGGGTGTCCTAAAATGTATACACATTTAACATAATTTTTAGATTGGGGTTCGATTACTGTTTCATCGGTTCAAGAGTGTAAAAATATTAACCGATTCTTCACTAAATTTTCTTAAACCGACGTCAATTTTAGTCATGACACTGCTGACAACATGAAGCAGTGGAATCATGGGAATCATGGAACACTTTCCTTGGTATTCGAGTGCATTCGTGTTCAATGTCTTCTCTCTATTCAGCCAATATTGTAATAGTCAAAATGAAGTGCAAAAACAATAAAATATTATTTGTAAAATATTGTTTCATTTTTGAATGTGGTGATTTTATCAATATAAATTAATGAACAAATACATAGACCTATTCGGCACCCATGGAGTAAACTTAGGATAAAACTTACAGGTTCAAATGAATTTTAAAATAAGCAAGCGTTCACTGTACATTTCGCAGTTTGTGTTAATGATCAATGATTAGTTTTCAAGGGAATAAAAGTGTCGCTTATGGGAGATTAACTATGTTGTTGGTCTTGGGGCCTCCTGCAGGAGAAGGTACATAGGGCTGCAAAAAGTTCCTTGTCAGGATAGGTTACCTTTATCAAGGCCTTTTGTTCTTGGGCAAACACCTACAACATGACTTATCTCACAGTCAATGGTGCGCCGAGTTTCCACTATGGGCATGCCCACAGGGGAGATAGGCTTTCTCATGAAAATATGGAACAAGAGGCATGTATCAGATTAATCACAATAGATGACACAACAATTGGTACAGATTTAAAATATATTTTCAAACTAATTTCACATGTAGGGTGTTTTTGGACATTGTCCGCTGATGCATACAGCGACAACTGCTTCAATCAAAAACTGAATTTCCGGAGCGAAGACCACCCAAGCGCCAAAACCAGACGGCTGGCTTACCCTCCACTTTGTTAAGCGTTTATCGGAGCTGTACTAAATTACGGGAGCTATAACGTGCACAAAGGACTAAAACTAATTTGCGAGACCAGTTTAAGTACTATAAGATAAGGGTTGGTTATTTGAGCAGAAACTAAATTGTCTAACAAATAATCCTGAAAGCTGTGCGCACCTTGGCCACAGGAAATATATTTGTGCAGATGAGCTACGGGATCATTGAGGGAATGAATTCAAACAATGCAAACCTAAATGTCAAATATAAATTTTGTAAGGTCTGTCGGAAGCAAGCAGACTTGATAAAAACTACATAACTAAAGCCAGTACAAGCTGTTTGACCAAAGCAGTAGTTAGCTACGAAATCATTCGTCTTACCTTTGTACATCTCATATTCGTCTGTCAATGAACTGTGTTCTCAGGTAAACTCTTTTTGACTCACTCGATGATCTATCGGAATGATAAGTTTTCTGTGCAGCTTCCTAAGAGAGGTGCACTGTGTAGGATGTTACTCGTAGTATTTAAGGATTATGGGCAGCACGAATACTAGCCAAAAGCCATAAGACATGGCTTTGACAGGATAGATTTATCAGTGGATCCTTCAGCGTTTTCTGTCTTCCTTCAGATAGAGATTCCAATTTTCAAATACGCACTTATTACCATCTTCCCATATTGGTTGGAACTTGGACTAAATCCGTTTATAGTAAACTTTTTCTGTGAAGACATGTTCCATTTTTTGAAAACGGCTCCAGACTTTGAATTTAATTCCACTATTCCCACTAACGTCATTCTCATTAACTACTCCAAGGAGCCTTTAGTTCCCACCGCATCCACAGCAACTATTTTATGCCTAAATAACCCAATTTAAACTCTCATGAAGCTAGCTCATTTTCATCTGTGCGTCCACGCATTTCACTAGGCCGAGCCTTCCATAACAACCTGGAAAGTCGCTACTGATCCATGCTTTGTCTGGGCTAACATCCGTTAGTCTACTTGTACGTGAACCACACTTCCATAAGTACCATTTGCCTATTTCTCATCAACTGCTCCAAGGAGCCTTTATTTACCACCGTATCCACAGCAGCTAGTTTATCCCTAAAATATCTCATTTAAGCCGTTATTAAGCTAGCTCGGTTTCATGTATACGTCTGTGGCGGACAGCCAAAATACCTAGCCCCCTTCGTTCTCCAAGGCTCGCTGCTCCAAAGTCGTGTCGTCACAAACAACTGTCATAGTGCTTTCTTTCACCGGCGCTGCTGTCCCCCGAGGCTCGACCTCACAGCTGCTTCTGGCTAACCGATAAAAGCTGCGTCAACGTTCCCTGCTCTTCGGCATTCTGGCGGACCTGACAGTTGAACTCAGCTTACTTATTCACGTACACACGTGCGCACACGCCCGCGTGTACTCACCACGCCTGCCTAAGTGGCACTCGAAAACGACAAGCCCTGGCCACGCAGTAGGAGGTCTTTGCAAATGACATCCACTCGGACAATTGTAACACACCAATGACAGAACACTTGAACTCGCTTCACAGTCATGTAAAAGCAAATGTCATCACCCCATGCACGCACAGTCGACACTCGCAGGCCTGGCTGGATGCAGTCAGGACCAGCCCTGGCTCGACCAAAGGCCACTGCCACCTCAGACTGTAACTGGGAGATCTGTATACAATAAACCACTCATTCTGGTGACTCTTGCCTTTTAACTTCTTAACTGCGATTCGACCTGATGACTGTAGTGATCTAGGCACAATTATTACTAACACCCCCACACGTCCACGCTTTTCATTAGACCACGACTTCCCTAACAACCTGTCAAGCCGCTACTGATCCATGTTTTTACCTAGGCTAACATCCGCTAGTCTACTTATATGTGTGTAGCACGCTTCCATTTGTAGTATAAACCTGGTTCTCTTTGTAGACTGATGGTGTCCTTCTAGCTCCTCGACGCTTTCCACGACGCACGCAATCCATAGGCGGACCATCAGCAGCCAGGACCTCTGACTTTGTGCCCGAGTTTGCGCCGTCCATGAATTCATCCTCTGCATTGACATCAATGCCAAAAAGTGTAAGCGGTACTTCGATGATGAGCGAAGAGGCCTACGAAATAATTCAGCCGGGAGGCACAAACAAGGCCTTACTGCGAACATACTCGTCCTCCTGCAGGTCATTCCCAAGCTCGAGTCGGCGCAACAAAGCTGAAGGTAATCTGACTGCTAGCCAAGTTAAACCTAAGTGTACTTTCCGCAATTCATGCTTGAGAAATTATTAAAAGTAAAGAGGTTTTAAACGCATACTTATTCATTTTTAAATCTACTATTGTCCAAATTTTATTCTACAATGTTATGTTTAATTAAGATCGATCTCGCGTGCAAACATAAAGGGAGACCACACAGGATCTAATGGTTAATAAAAGCTGCCAATAGGACGAGCTTAACGACATGTATTAGCATATTTAAGGCATATGTAGGTCAGTTGCATTTGAGTTCCCTATTTGTCCATTTGTGTCGTGATGGCAGAAGCATAGTAGCTCAGTTTGCTGGCGAGGCCAATTAACCTGAGTCATGAGGTGGACACCGATTTTTTTTTAAAAGGAGCAGAAAGTGAAAAAACTCCATGGGATATTTTAGGAAAAAAAATCTGAGCTGTTGGGGAGGGGTGGTGGAGAATTTGATGTTGGGGGGCATTTCAGAGGTCACAAGGACCATCTCTATGTGCGGAAAATGCGGCCTTTAACTCCCCTGCTGATTGCAGTGTCCGCCGAAAATGTTGGAGAAACAGAAATATCCACCCAGATCGTCGACAGTCCGTTGCGGGTAGAACCAAGTGAGAGCGTTTACTGACATGAAATCAGTCTATCGTAAAATAGAGTCATAAGACTCCGACATCCCTGAAACCTGTTACACTCTAAACTATAAGCCCTTCCTTCAGCGTCTGCACTGACACCTCTCTCTGCAGGCTAATAATGTTCGTTCAAATGAGCTGATAAAGGAGTTGCCATACTATAGCATGAAACGAAGATACTTTCATCCTAGAGGCAATAAAGTAGGTGAACCTCCAACCAAATGCCCACCAGTTTAGTATAAGAATATGAGTATGCATTCAGTGTACATTTTAATCCTTCCTTTTGAAATGGTCTGCGGTGGCTTAGCTAGGTCTTCCACTATAGGTATTGCCAGGGAAAGAAACATTACAGGTTGGTTTCTACTTTCACACACATTGATCATTGGCAGGAAACGATACTAGACACAAATCTTTCAGCCACTAGGACACCGCTTCATCGCATTCGCCTTTTTAATTGCCTTAAAGCCTACAATAAGCGCTAAATGCTCCCTCAAACGTAAGAGCTAATACTTTATTTCGGAAGCTTATGAGTAAAGACTGTCTCTGTTTTTTTTCTTGGAGCATCATCCGTCACACCCAAGGGTTTCCGATGCAATTAAACTCACTTCCACTAAGAGCACCACAATACTGTAGACAACCTGACAGCCGAGTTCAAAATAAACTAACTTCCCATAATTCATTGTTGAGAAATAGTTAAAGGCACAATTTTAACAGGCAAATCATTCACTTTAACTTTAATCATAACCTTTTTTCTACCACGGAATATCTAATTCAAACAAAAATTGCACTTCAAGAGACCCCACAGGCTCGTACGGCTTTTTAACACAGCCAGAATGTAAAACAAGAAATGAGTTTATGGTTTAATAAATTCCCACAATCTAGGTATTTCCCAGACCTGTTACCTCGCCTTTATGAGCAAAATATTGGCGATTCCTTCAGCATGTAACCAGGCCGAGTTATGTGGAGTCTTATAGTGCTCGTTGAAATGAGTTATAAAAGGGCTATCATTTGATGTTCTGACATAAAGAAGACAATTTCATCCTGCGGACGAAAGCGTGAATGAACCTGCCAGCATAATACCAGGCGCAAATTTCACTTCCGATGCAGCTGCACTCTGTACTTAATAGCAAACATATGTCATGCATTCTGAGGACATTGATCCTGTTGGAGTTGGCTGTGGTGATTTCTGCTGCAGGTAAAAACAGGTCAAAGAAACACTACGCGTTAATTTCCATATCCATACGAGTTTGCGAGAGGCAAGAAAGGATCCGCCTACACGAGCACAAAGTAATAACTCGGAGACTAGATCCGATCTCGCAACTTGCAGCACACATCGCAGAGAGTGGACACGACTTCGATCATCAAGGAGCGACCATCGTAGGCCGAGGAGCCTCAAACGCCGAGAGGCTGACGCTTGAGGCGTGGGGACAAGGCATGGCACTTATTGCTGTTCATGACCTGCCGTGTTATTTTTCCATCCGTGCCGGCGACCAGAAACCGGAGCCCAGATCTCTACAAACGTGTAGGTTGCCACATCAAGGTCACACGTCGTAAGTCCAGGGACGCGCGCAGGAGACAAACGATAAGATAGCGTGGGAGTGGACGATGCGTGGACATGTACCGATCACAAATTGCCACCCACCATCCCCCCTTCTAACCCCATTCACGCGTAGCCAACGCTAGCTGTTTTCTCATTTTCTCTGGCGATGGCTTCTCATGTGGAGCCGAAAACTCAGGACAATAAGTTTATTGATCTGGTGCTCAATTCATCTCCTTCCTTATCCCACATACAAGAGTACCGCCGTGGCAGGGCCTAAAAGTAACTTTTCCAGCCACAAAGAGATCGCCTGAGCAATAAGAGGACTTAATTGCCTTGCATTTTGCCCTGGTACCTGTCTAAAAGGATAGAAAAGGCGTTGTCAACTGTACCTCATACAGAAAGCGAATGCTTTGTTTTTGAGTCTAATTACACCGTCACTTTCTTATTATATGTGGAACAGTATCAGTTGGCCTTATGTGCTACGGCCTCCACGTCACGCCCAATAGTCTCGACCACGTAAAGCTTATGTCTGTTTAGACCATTTTTTGAGACTAGTTAATGAAGGCAATCACTTTCCATAGAAACGCATGACGGACTTATATTCCCCTAATAAGACTTTACAGAATTCAAACTGGTACTGAGGGTTATTTTCTACGGCCAGTAACATACATACAGCTCCAACTGTTAAAAAACTGCTCAATATTTAGTAAATTTGACAATCGTGAGATCCCACGCAGCCAAATTATAAAAATATTTATTTGGATATTTTGGCTGGTGTTAAATCAACATTAACATTATAGTAAGCGCAGCTCTATTTGATAACTTTGACAAAATGGAAATTGCCACTCGCAAAGGATGGCATTAAACAGGCTTTTAGTCGTAAATGGGTCGTTAATAAACCAATATTATTTAGCGCATTTTTCTTACAAAGTGAAGAAATCAATGGATCGCATAAGACAGCAGTTATCTTTTGACTGTAAAACGAACTCTATAAAAAGTGGAGCTCGAATACTATTTCCAAACTGTGCATTAAAATTGGCTGCTATGCCGGTCAAGACGAAGACTCCCTGTGTCAAATGCATTGCAGCGCATTTGACCTAAGGATGGGCTTTATTGCATCCGGATCGTCATAATGAGCAAAATGCCCATATGAGGGCCAGGCCGCCACCAGGGCTTTGGCCTTATCACGGCGAAAGTCACAGTGCTGTCGCCCCTGTCTGGTCGTAAATCCCTCTTCCCGGCCTTGGCGGTGCGTTGTCGTGACCCGGAGGCAGCCTGGAGGCGCTTGAGCGCCTTATAAATCTGCCACACATGCAAATGCTTGCGCAGCACACATGCTCGGCCATAAATCGGCCATAGGGCAACTTATATGCACCGCTAGTTACTTCCGACCGCAAATGGCAGACGACTGACTATGGTCCTACGGGCATTGCAGTGGACTGCGTAGCTAGCTGCCATCCGTGGAAAGTGTTTCAGTCTATGCTCGGCTCTTTTTGTTTCCGGCGCGCATGATTATCATGACGGCTTCGTAGGTGTGAGTAACAACTTGCCTTTTTGCTGCTGTTACTATCTATGACGATGAATTCCTGTAGGAGTTTGAAAGCTCAAAACAATAAAAGCAAACTGTTTCGGTGCTTGACCAGTCTTCTCCTTTACTCGTGGTGCTAGTGGCTATTTTGCCCCAGGCGTACGTTGACCATCTCCTACATTGCGCGTCAGAATTCGTACAAATGCCGGCATATGCATAATATTGAAACCCTTTCGCTAATCAGCATTGACTCAGGTTGTGATACTGATTATCATGTAGTCTATTCTGAAGTCATTTCAGTCATGCTAAGATGTGGGCTCTTTAACGAGTTTTGTTCTAACCACTTACACATTGCATGTTCTGCGAAAAGTAAAGTTCTGCAAATCCTGCAAACAAATTTCAGGACGAAATTTAACTTGATAATTAAGCGTTTATCTGAACAATTTACTTTGAACAACTGAGTGAATTTAATAATAATAAGGGCTTTGGTTTGGAAAACTGCCCTCTTATTATAGTTATTGGGGAAAAATAAGCTCTCATTTTGGCTAAATCATAAGTATTTTCATATCAAAGGAATTCCATATGCTATAACAATAGACAGGACAAAACTTTCTTCTGATATAAATTTTGCTGTGGAAGAATTCCATAATTAGTAAAAAAAACGGGTTATAATAATCCCTTCCAGTACTGGAAAATATTTTGCGAAGTGGACCAAATGGAACTAAAGCGAAGTTTAAGGAATCGCATTTATTTTCAGAAACAAGCAGCAATATAAGTTTCAAAAATTATATTTAGCTATTCTGTGAAGTTTTTTTTTTTAAAAAATGCAGCAACAAAAAAGTTCTTAGCAGAATATTTTCGTTAACTGTACAGCTGCTTATGCGCGTAAACAAAGTTTCTACATGTAACCGTGCAGTCAGCCAAAATAAGGCCTAATTGAATGTAAGTCATGTAGAAATATAGTTTTTTTAAACAAGAGGTTCCGCTCATGCGTTATGTAGAAACGCAACAGACAGAAGAATAATAAGTACTATAAAAAATGGCCATATTCGTGGCCTGCTTTTATTTTGCATTTGCAAGTTTATTACGGATCTTTTAATATATCTCCTCAAGTAAAAAATAATCCGTTACAAAGAAAAAGGTACGTTCTCTTATTGCCAGTCAAATTTAATCGTTTTTTGTTAGATGGATTAATGAAATTGTCGTAAGTCTGCAATTTCACTGTGAGATTAACTTGGATAAAATTAAATAAACGTAAAAGTTCGTCAGCTAAATATCCAATAAAAACACTTTTTAAAAAAGCAACCTATCGTAAAAACTTTTTATGAATCTAAGGAATAACAATATGCGTGGTATCTACCAGACATGTTGTATGCTCGAAAATGTGGTTTACTGTTTTGAAGCATTTCTACATTTCACCAACATGGCCACGTGCATAGAAAATAATATCCGCAAACTTGTTTTTTCGGTAAATGCTGTTTAAGTATATGTTTTATAAAGGGTTTGATGTAAACGTCGAACAAACGGACAATTAGTAAACGTGTGAATAAATACACGTAAATTTAGCAAAATGAATAGAGAACTTATTCCGTGATATTCAATAAATAGATAAGGATTAATTACCATATGCATTAAACATTTTGACTAAAGACAAGTTCTTTTTGTATACAGAAATTGGTTGCTTTAAGTTTTATACTTTAAAACTATTTAAATTTATTGTTCTAATTTATGGCTAGTTTTAACGTCTCCACAGCCTGGGAATTTTTGAGAAAATTTCATTTTTCTTAGCAAAAACTTAGTACTTCTTATTGTCCTTTTATGTACTTAATATGCCTAATGTTGCTCATTATTATTTATAAGTTTTCGTAAATGCGTTCCCGCTGGTATAGGAGAGATAATCAAACATTTACAAATTTAGGAAATTTGCTAACAGCACTCGCAGAACTGTAACTGCTTAAAAGGTATGCGTTTTTATCATTGATTTTGGTATTTGGATACCTGGCAGTCGAAGGTAAACAACCATTTGAGGATTTGGGGCTTATCACAGGGTTGATAAAAAAACTGTCGCTGCGATCTTCGGGCCCAGTTCCGTATGGGCAGAGAAACTGGGATGCCAGGTAGGAGGAATAGTATATTCTATGTGGTCAGTGGAGAATAGGTTTGAAAACTGGGCAGTCGGACGAATGCCCGATTACCCACAATGAGGCCGCGTTCGAAATATGATAGCTCGGCAATCGTCAAAATGAGGTCCTGTGTAAGTCAGTCTTGAACGTGATTGGTCAGACCACACTGGGGCTTAGCGAGCACTGGTATGCGCGTGCTATCAGTCAGGAGAAGCAAAAGCTTGAGCGTGAACTTAGGGTTGTGTCAGAAATGTGCTCCGATTCCGGAAAGGAGATCGGGTGAAAGAAGAGAATCTAAATGGAGGAAGAACACTTCCCTGCGCATGTCTCAAAGCACAATTATGTTGAGTGAAGGGGATAGGTACTAATGGTCTTGTTGTGAACACCATGGGTGGTTGTGGCTGGCTCGAATAAGTGAGGTTAAGAGAACGGCTGGAGAAAGCCGGTGATTGAGTTGCAAGGTGGCGGTCAGTCTGTACTCTGTGCTGTATTGGTTGAGTTGAGTAAAGAGAGACCAAGATATCTAGGAAGGCTAGCCAGTTGTTTTCTTCCTCCTTCTCCATCGGTAATTGCCCGCCAGTAAAGACACAGTTGAGGTGTTCTTTGAACCTAAGATGCATAGATATTGATACAGAACGGGTTCAAACTTATTTTGGCTTCTCTTAAGCAACAGTAATGTTTCCCACCAGCCAGATCAGAAACAAAATTATGCAGACAATGAAGATGATCCAAAAACGGTGTCCGCCAGGTTTGACATAAACACTTCGTTGTATTGAAGTTCATGAATGTCTCCACGACCCCTGTGTTCATAGTCAGTGCAGATAAATTTTTGTTACTATAAGAATGCGTGCAAAAAGAACTATTTGTTCAGTGGAGCAAATATATTCCGATCAGTTGTCAGAGTGCGCGTATTTGCAACTACTTTATAATATCATGGATTGGTCGAGCTCCGCATGACAGATGATCGCTAGTTATAACAACTGTCAAGCTTCCGATTTGTGTTGGCTTCGGGAAGCAGGGTAGAAAATGTCTAGGCATCTCAAAGTCCTTAATAGTGTGTAGGTTTGATGGTAAATGTGAACATGCCAATTTTTTACAGAGGAAAAAAAACGCAGTAAACAAGCACGGGACCATCGGCTCTGGTGGGGAATACGCTCTGTCAAATTCTGGTCAGCAGTTCAGTGCGGGCTTGAATGTCTAAATTTTTAAAGCGACACACGCGTGATTAAATTCCTGCAAAATAAAAATACAATAAATATTTCAGACAATCCGGCGCAATTGTAGACACGTTATGAATGCGCTCACTATTTTTTTATTTCTACAACCTAAGTGGCCACTAGTGTTCCGAAGCTGCCTTAGGAAATGAAATAACACCACAAGGCCTTTTTATTGTCCCTCAAGACCAATAAAAATACATTGTACTTAAACTATAATTCGAGCTCATACCAGTACTTTTATTATTTTTTTGAAAACCTCCTTTTCTTTAGGAACAGGAATATGCTGGTCAGAATCTTACTTTGTGTGTGCAATATAAAACATGACAAAATAACAGGTTTGCTAGGCTGTTAGTAACGTAAAAATAACCAGAGAGAAGCTAACTTACAGTAGATTTAGTATCTCATGCAATAGCTGACGGAGTTCTGAAATAAGTTTTCAATTTAACATATTTACTGCGGATGGTTGTAATAAAGATGATCGTACAGCCTAATTTCAACATTTTTGGACACTTCAGGATGCCGGCTTTCTAACGAGCTTCTTTCTGACCGCCAAGACAAAGCATGTACTAAAGAAAGAAACTACTTAACTAGTTTGCCATTTTTTTCATTTATTTTGACTGCCTTTATAGATTTAAATATATTTTTTTGGAGAATATGCACGAAAAAAATATTTCTTGTACTCTTTTGGTAGCAAATTACGCCTTCAAATCCGGCATCCCGAAGTGTCTAAAATGTGTTGAGATTAGGCTGTATGATCATCTTTATTACAACCATCCGCAATTAATATGATCCAATTGAATATGTATTTCAGAATTCCGGTAGTTATTTCAGGAGATAGCGAATGTACTCTAGACAGGCAAATTATGTACGCCTTCACCTACTAGTCTAGATTTCTTCAAGCAATATGTCAAGTTTTGCTTGTATTGTCAACTATTAATGCATTCCAACCAATAGGACTATAAAAGCGTTGATCATGGACTAAAGAAGCAATTAAATCTTTCGTGCTAATAAGTGGTCTTTGAATACAAAACATCAGCCATTTTCGGTATTTCTTCAAGAAATGCACAATAAATAAAAACACTGGTAGTTATTAGGTGAAGGAGACCACGGGAAAATCTATTACCGAAAACGTGCATTAGCACTGCTCCACGTGAGCATTTTTTCCAGGCTAATAGAGCGCTAATTGAAATGCCCGCGTCCGGCATGCACACAGGTTTTTCCGCCCATTTACCTTCTGACAGTAAAAACGTCATTAGCAAAGAAAGCACAAGGAGAATGAGGAATAGGGGAGCAGAGCCCAAATAACGAACCCTCCCATTGGATGGGAAGAGGTTTTGCGAAATTCAGGTCACCTAATTAGCACTCCAGTCTGCGCCTGAATATATCCTTAATCTGGGTCAAGATTTAAACGTGTAGCGGATCTTTAGCCCCCAAAAGTGCTGTCGTCATTGCATTTTTCCGTCGGCGCTACAGGCGCTTACGAGATTCCGACTGGACACAAAGGTGGCGCTTCAACTCAGCGACGAAAGTGTGTCCAAACTGAATAGAGTTCAGAAGGTAGAAGAAAAAACAGTTCAATGAATAATCACATACTGGCAGTCTGAAATATAGCATTTATTGACTTTTTGTGTCAAAATCTTTGTTAGATTGCACACTTTATTGTTTGCCTCTGATGAGACACACTGCAAACATCACCACACCAACAGCGATTCATTAGACAAATGAATCCCGATAAATACGAAGAGACAATCCCGAAAGTGATCGAAGCAAGATGGCAATGCTTCGACTTCCTGCTTCAAATTGGCCGCTTTTGAAGTCCAACGGATTGTAGCGCTGACTCACCAGCCATGTACTATCTACAAAACTCTACTAGGTTAAGTTTGTCATTCATAAGCTGTCGTTTCGCCACCTATTCATTTTTTCTGTCCATTAAAATTATTAATAAAAGAGCAGAGTTGAATATTTACTTGACAAAATTTTAGTGTTATTCGGCAGTTGAGCCTATAAATAAATCTCGGATGAACTAACAATGGAAAATCTGAAAAATAGGCTATAGAAAAGCGATTTTGGAAAAGACGGATGAGGTTAAATAAGGGGACGACAGGGATGTCTAGATTGTGATACAAAACTGACTCTAAAAGTTTTGTCTATATTCACCCAATCAAAGGTCTAAATTGTAGAATCGCGTTGCACTATAAACACTCATAAAATCAGAATTTTTCTAGGGGAACGCTTAAATAGACAGACAATACACCCACGCCTCGAATTAAAAGGCTGGCTTCCTTTCAATAGTATACCAAGATTTCGCACTTAATTTCGACTGATAAGGAATTTCACCAAATGCGAATATTCATGCTGCGATGGCGCAGGGCATCAACTAAAAATGAACTGAAGCTGTTTGTTGTAATAAGAGGGCGTTGAAGGCAAAACACCACTTAATTTAGCTAATTTACAAGGACGAAGACTCGCAGTGGTTGAATATAAATAACAGATGTAAAATAAAAGTGCCTCATCGGAAGATTATTGTTCAAGCTGCCACAAAACGCTAATACAGTGCTAGTAGAAATCTCTGTGCCTAGCCTGCAGACTGGTTGCTCCCACATCGACGGCCTGACGATAAGAGCATCGTTAGCAAAGGTAGGAATGGGAAAATACAAAAGCAAGCACTAAATCCTACTCTCGGAAGGAGAAAGAGGCTTTCCGAAACTCTGATCAACTAATTAGCACTTCAACCTGCGCGTGAATGTTTCCATGATTTGGGCCAACATGTTCAGCTGTTACCATTGCACTTTTCCGTCTGCGCAGGCCTGTACATATGTTCAAACAGCGACACCAGAATGTTAGGGCCCTCGTTGGTGCATCGGCATGCAACTATGATTCCAGTTGCCTGCTGCGGCACTATTCATCGCAACTGGGAACCAAAAACCTGCGCTACGGAGATGTCGACTGGAGAGGAAAAGGCCGCTGCAATCCAGTCTTCTTGCCAGCGGGAATGAATCGCTGTCCCGATTGAAGAATGTTGAGAGCTTAAAAGAAGCAACCTCATACCAATAACCAGCTTCCAACAGCCAACACTCGCTGACTTTTATCCGTCAAGTTTTTGTTATTTAGCGCACACTTTCTAATATTTCGCTTCTGCGGAGACCTAGGGCAAACAATATCACACCCGGACCTTTTCGAATTACACATTAATTCTGATAAACATAAAGAGTCAATCCCAAAGTTGGTAAAAAAAAGACATTGATGTTTCGCAGTGACTGTTTTTTATGTGCAACGGAGTGAAGCATTGACACAGTGGTTATACATCATAACCGTAAAAACTGTCCATATCCTGGCTGCGCAACTCTGCTTAGTTTTCTTGCTTTATTCATAAAATGTCCTCCTGCCGCATATTCTCGTATCCTTCTCTTGGTTAAGAAAGCGAGCTCTTAAAAGCAGCATTGTGTGTCGGAGAGTTAAGGGTGAGTGAAGTGATGACAAGAATGTATGCACATGAATACAGAAAGGACACGACGACATTCATTCAACTATTCGACGGCCTACAGCCCTCTCCAGCTGGGTAGCAAGCATGACTATTTGCAGAGCACACAGTGTGTATGGTCCATGGACGAAGTCCACCGTATCAGATATAATTTCATATACACGTTCATAGCAGATCACGTTTAATTCCTTCCACCCGGTCAAACGTGACGTGGCATGTGATTGGCCTGCCATTGGTGGGGGTTCAATTGCTGCACAGAACCAGTGTCTATGTATGTATGCATCCACTGTCGTAGGACTCGGAATGCCTAAGCAGGCCAATAAGTACATACATTTTTGTGTAAACCTGTACATGAATATCCCCAAATGTATTCAATTACTGATATTCCCTAAAATTTCTTAATAATATGCAGTTCTCAAGTTCACTGGTTTGTGGATATACCGAAACATACAGTATTAGGATATGCCCATGCACAATCTAGAAGTCAATCTTTAAAAATGCAACGATTAACTATTGGAGGCTAGATCTCCCATCAAAAATTTCGTAAGTAACAAATTACACAATGCCTTAAACGCCATATCACGCCCTCCATTTGAAGGATGGTTTCTATTACTTGCAATCGCGCATGTCCGTCCTTCCATCAGTTTTATATAAACGACCACACGACTTACCAAAAATTAACACGCTCATCCATGCAGTGATATCTAGTCGGGAACACAAGTCAGACAGCTTCAGGGGCCAAACTAACCTGTTCTTGACATTGAAAGCAAACTCCATGGAAAGTTCTGGCAAAAAGCTTTTCGACGGTACACCTCATCTCGGTTGCTGAACTAGTTTTATAAATTGGGCGAAAATTGTTTCAGAAGGACAGTTGGCGAGCATGCGTATACTTTCGATAAATTCTCTTCGGGCCATTACATTTATATGGAAGGGGAAGGTACAGGGTGACAAGCAATCAATTAATTATCGTTCTAATCAACTTAGTCTTGGGAATGGGGGCTTGGGGTTTGGGTTGATAAAACGGGGTTAGTGACAGGGTAATTAGGAGAGGCAGGGGGGAAAGAACGCGTGGAAAATGCTGGTAGTTCTGCGGCCGTTGGCCATGCTAGGCTTGGGGCCTGAAGAAAGTTCTTCTGCGCACACAACACCGGCTTCATCAGGCGAATGGCCGTGGCTTCCGCTGTTGCCAGCAGCCGTTGACCCAGGGACTTCGGGTAATCTGGTGAGACCTTGTAGATCACCTTAAAGGCTTCGTTCGGGTCAACACGGTGTCCAGAGTCCACCATATGAGCCAGAATAGAACTGTTGATGTTCCTGACTTCGCCTTTGTTAAGCCATGCTGGCTTTGCATTCAAACGTGTGCGCAATTATTGAAGAAAGTGGGCTATGTTCCTTTTAGCAGAATAATAAGGTTTGCTGTTACAACGTGTTCGTTGAGGATGTCGCCCAAAAATGCTAATTTGCCTATCTCGAAGGGACATTATTTGCTTACGATAACTTTTGAACAAGAAAAATCGAGGACACGTCAAAATGTAATCTCCTACAATGTTTGCCATTTAAAAACACGGACAACAGATGGAACAATATTGTTCAAAGCAGGGCTGATAAGCGCAGATATTTGTGTCGTTAACGGACATTCAATGTAAAAAGTCATCTTAGCGACCAAGATTATGTACACCTTTAACATCGGTTGTCATGAGGTTTGAGGGTTTCTTGGGGATGCTGCAAACAGGCGGATTCCCAAAAGCCGCTCGGATTCTTTGTTCGAGGTTGCCTCCTGTAGTACTTTGGCTGAAGAACCTAACCACAACGTTGTGCTGGTGGCGGCTGAAAGCAAACCTATTTAATGGCGGTACAAGCTCGCCACGTCACAACGCCGTCATTGGGACTTGGGGCATTTAATAAGGCAGTCGGTGCGCCAGACTTCAGCCCATCGCAATCTGGTAACACTGCTGTCGCTACTTCCGGGACTGCTGATTCGCCAAACCGGGGAACCTGCTTATTTTGCAGCTAACATTCACTGAAAGCCGCACCACAGATCGACACCTGTGGAAGCACCAGGTAGACAGCATCTAGGCTAACGGGTAATCCTACTTTCCTAGGTAGCCCGCTCTCGTTCGAGATAAACTGTGACAAAAGCGTTCAATGCATAAGGTAACTGCCAGACGCATTTCCTTTCATGGAAGAGGAGACGCCATCACCAACTAACGAGTCTTGGTAGTCTGGCATTTTGAATGATCCTTCGTAAAAAATTGTAGAACTTTTGCGTACATAAAGCGGTTTTGTTATCGAGAAGCTGCCACATCTTCCCCTATTTACCATCCTCACTAAGTTCCCTCGAGACAGCCTCTGGCTTGCATGCTTTATTGTCGGCCTCTTTTATTATTTATGTGGCTGTGGACGGGTCACTTGAAGCGCGACAAAATTGGACGATGCGGGGTAAGAGTAGGGGTTGCTTCGGTAATTGGCTCCATTTTTGCATCGTGCCTTAACTGTACTCATGCTTTAAACATATACGTTGTATTTACGCAAAACGTCTTGTATAGTTCAATTTTCTTTTTGTTGGCCGTAGAATGAGGTCATACTTTTTCCAACGAATGTCAGCAAAGCGGCATTCAGTTGGGTCAGTTCAATATAGTAACTTATAACATTTTTTTCCTGTTTCATATTCGTTAACAGTTTGATAATAAGGAACCGGTTTAATGCTGTAGATGCTTGCGAATATATTTTCCAAATATGTGCAAATTATTAAAACCTCGATAATCTGCTCAGGTAACACGTAGTAACAGCAAGTCTTACTAATTTGCTGGAAGAACAGTAAATAATAAAAGACAGCATAGTTGCATGCAGGTGTGCGATCGATGAGCGGACATTCAATTTTGAAAGTCATCTCAGCGACCGAGATTATATACACCTTTAACATCAGTTGTCATGAGGTTTGAAGTTTCTTGGGGATGCTGCAAACAGGCGGATCCCCAAAAGCCGCTCGGATTCTTTGTTCGAGGTTGCCTCCTGTAGCACTTTGGCTGAAGAACCTAACCACAACGTTGTGCTGGTGGCAGCTGAAAGAAAACCTATTTCATGGCGGTACACGCTCGCCACGTCACAATGCCGTCATTGGGGCTTGTGGCATTTTATAAGGCAGTCGATGTGCAAGACTTCAGCCCATTGCGCCCTTGTAGCAGTGTTGCCAATGCGTCGGCGACTGCTTATTCGCCAAACCCGGGAGCCTGCTTATTTTGCAGCTAACCTTCACTGAAGCCCGGGTTACAGTTTGCCACCTGTGTACGTGCCAAGTGGCCAGCATCTAGGCCCGGGGTCTGCAACCCATGGCTCGCGAGGCATATGTGGCTCTTTTGATGATCGCGTATGGCTGTTTTTTAGATTTTAGTTACTCTTAATGGGTCTACGCTGACGACACGGCTGGTTCCTCTGCTCTTGACACTGCAAGGGCGTGTCATGGTCGCATCTCCGGTTGTTGGGGGCGTTCTCGTGACTCTGAGGTCTCCTCCCCTTTTGGCTCTTCGTCTGTAGATATTGCTCGCCATGGACTCCATAGCTGCCGCCAACATTCACAGATGCATCTTGGTCCTATCATTTACAATTTTTTCCCCACGAGTGACAGTCTTTCTCCTAAACCCACAAATGAATTTCCATTTTGAATAATGAGCCATGTCTTAGGAGTCTTTTCATTATCTGCTCTTCTTTCTCAGTTACAATGCTGGATCATGTTAACTGACATCACCACATGTGAGTGTATTACTTGAATCAAGCAAGTAGTCGTCTACAATTGTGTCAACGACTACTTTTAAGTGTTTGGCTGTGCCGATGCATTTCTTAAATACTATGTACTAAGAGGGAGTTCAACGGAGTTTGCATATATTTCCTTTAATAAACTTGACTTGACTTGACAAATCATTTTAAAATATACTATATGGATCTTTCGAAAATATATTTCGGAATATTGCTTTCTTGGCTCTCTCAGCTAAAACGGTTTCCGGCCACTCATCTAGGCTAATGCGTAATCGTCCATTCCTGGGCAACCCCCTCTCCTAGCTTTCCTGGGTAACCCGCCTTCTTAGCATCGTTTTCTCATAAACAAGGGTGAATAATTGCTTCCTGCATGTCGAACACTTAATTTAGAGTGCAAGATTTTTTACAGGTGTTATCGCCTGCAGATCTCTGCAGGGACAGCTGCATTTGTTTGTGACTTTTACGAACGTGAAATTTATTCAAGTTCTATAATTTTCGGTGAAAGTGAATTGCTCTGGTTTGCCTATGTTAACCACGAAATAATTCCAAAAAATTTCACGATCCAAATATCTGCACTTATCAGCCTTGATTATTTAAATGCTTTTTGCACGTGTCCAGGTGGATATTCTTCCGTATTTATAAAGGGAATACATTAAAAGAAGACGCAATTTGACTTTCTCTGACGACATCATCAGGGAACACGTAGTAAAAGGAAATGTAGTTATTGAGAAGTTGAAGAAGACTCGATTGCTGGAAGGATACTTTTATTCGCCAACAGACCCCATCTGCTATTGCTTTCTGACTATGTCTCTGATGACGAATCCGCGACGGAAATCGAAACCACAGGCAAAGAAAAGTATTGTCTCAGCAATCGAGTCATCTTCTTCTCAATTTCTTCCAGGAATTGGCATGTTCACTTGTATTGGCAATCTAATTATTCTTCTGAAAGGAACATAGCCCACTTTCCGTAGTAATGGCACGCACAGTTGAGTGCATTAGCAGACGGAAGAATTTACGCTCAATTTAAATAGTCAGTTCAGCAGCCAACATTATATGTACTGTCAAAAGTTATTTTACCCCTTTTTTGTTTCAATTTTTACTTTAAAAATGAAGAGGACTTTAGTCTGAGCCCTGGATCTGACTGAGGTGCGTTTCCGAATACATAAAACTGCACCGATGAGAGTAGTTATTTCTGGTACATTTTGAGAACAGATAAAAGTGAGATGGATTGATGTGCACGTACTATTGTGAGTAAGATAATCCATTAATAAAATGAACGACGTGATATGCCGTATGGACGATTTAATAATCCGTTAGGTATGTACTTAGTCATGATGAGCCTAGCCCGTAGATATCATGTCCTTAATCCTACAATAGTTGAACGTTGCCTTTTGAAAGTATCTCCGTTTAAATTTTATCTTGACAGATCGTAGTACTCTACGTTTTGGTTTATCTATCAACCAAAAGCCTGGAGAACAGCATATTAATAAGATTTTGAGGCAACTTCTGTAAACTCATCTTATCGTCCATGTTCACTTTAAGGCCCAGAGTAACTTAAACGTCTTTGTAGGTTTGGTCAGCCACTGTACTAGGGGAAAAGGTGTTAACATCCATAATAACATTTTGAAGCAAATACAGTCGTAGTGAACGGCAGACTTTACGTTTATACAATCACATGCCATGTCACGTTTGGTCAGATAGCAGGAATTAATACTTGGTATCCAGCACGTTTAATTCTGCAAATGTCGAGGTCGGTTTGTGGAGCAGCTGAAAATATAATGCATTGTTGTGCAGGTTATATAGCAATAAAGATACTGAATGGGCGAAATGGGGACGTAATATGATGTAAAAGCAACTTTGTATGCTTTCAATTAATGAAAAGGTCAAAAATCGATTTTCTTTAAAAAATACTGATTTTGCGTTTTTTCTTGGTAGATTGCACAATTCTTTACAAGCAGTAATACAGCTGCAAACTAGAATCTGCAAATAATCGAAGTAATTAAGAAAAAAACCGCAGCTTTATTTCTTTGCAGATATTCGTTTCCAGGCCTGCTACATGCGTGGACAGCCTCTGTCCTTGTCCACAGGTCTGGGCTTTAAGTATCATGTCCTAGATCCTTCAAACGTTGATTTTTTATTCTCTATAAACGATATTTATGTCACGTTGTGTCTCGGAAAATCGCAACACTGTATGTTGTGATTTATATCCCAAGCAAAGGACTTGAGAACTGCACACTACTAGGAATATTTAGACAAACGCCGCGAGTGAATGTCTTTGTGGATATTAGCATTAATGAACAGTGCTGTCCTATGAGAGGAGGCATTTACATACACAAATTACGAAGCAAATAAACTTCCAGTGGATGGCAGGCGTCAGGTTTAGACAATCGCTTGCCATCCCATGTCTGATCAGCTAGCAGGGATAAAAACGTGACCTGCAGCGAACGGACATAAGAGAGGCCAGGAGTGAATGCCTGTCTTCTTTTCCCTGACACGTTTGTGTCCGATCCGGTGGACGTCGTCCGTATAACATTAGCATTGTCTGCCCCGCGCATGTTTGTCTTTCTTGTCCAACTTGGCGGTTAGAGCAGGTCTAGGCCATTTGCGAATGTGGCGAAGATATTTTCGAGTCAGGGCTGCATTCATGTTGGTGTATTCTGTCGTTATCTGACTGACCCTAAACCGTCTACTATGCAGTACTCTTATCGATAGATCATTTGTTTAAGTTTTCCTGCGCCATTTTGACAAACATTATTTTCCACGTAGTCTACAGATTAGCATGGACTATATAGCTTTTGGCTGTCTCAAAGATGATGACAGTATTTGGTAAACTGTAGGTTTTTTTTCAATTTTATTTCAAAGAAATTCTTATTTATGCACTGTTTGAGAAACTACAGCTGTAAAAATCCATCCGCGTTTCCAGAGTTGGGTCAAAAATTAACTTAAACCTACGTAACCTAAGCACACTGTTGCCATCTTAAGCTTCGTTGGACTTTGCAAGTAGCCGCAGAGAACGCTGCAGATGAAACACTTCTGGGACCCTGCGAGTGTGGTAGTCTGTAAATTGTGTCTCCGCAGTGGTAAAATATTAACGTCCGCATGAAAATATGCCAAATGGTTAAGACTGGCCACATAAAATGCCAACAACTACTACACTTCCGGCTGCTTGCACCTGATAAATCATATGAGGTCGTTTCTACTAAACGCTCAAACCATGCAAATGTGATCGCCGTTTTCCTCTCTAGTCAGAATCGCTGTAGCGCCTCCAGTTACACAAACAGCGAAATGGGAGTTGTGATAGGCAGTCAAAGATTAGGTGTTTTATTTCATTCACATGGATGCAACGACAACAGAGCTTACGGAAGCTCAAATACAGCTTCACATTTAAGGATTGACCCGGATTCTGGAAAGTTTCAGGCGCAAACTGAACTGCTAATAAGTTGACCTGAATTTTGCCACGCCCCGCATCCCTATCCAAATAAAAGGTTTGTTGCTTGGCCTCTGCGTCCAATGCCGTTATCGACATTATCTGATGAGAGTTCACCAAACGCTAGCGGAACTCACTTGTCTCGAGGCGCCTTCACACTCATTTCTCTGGCCCTAACATCAGCCATAGCGGCTAGAACTCTTTTGCAGATAGTATTTCCGGTGATGAAAAGGGAGAATTGAATGGCCATCTGTGGCTTGCTAGAAGTCGGCAATGAGTTATAATCAGCTGTAAGTGATACATGTGCAATATTACCTGCCTTTTTAACGGCAACAGCTACTGTCAGGGTCCGAGGAATAAGGCCGAAGGCAACGGTGTAGCGGGCGAATTGGGTTCCATTAGTGGTCGGCGAACGTTCATCCGCTAGTGTCAATTTATCCCAAACTAAACCGGCTAGACAGCAAACTCTTCGCTTAATGATTAGGACGTTAGACTCTCAACAAAAGAGTGCGAGTTCGAGGCTCGAGTTTTGCACCACTTAAGACTGGGTATGACTCGCTGACGATGGTTTGTAAGGGCTATTCCAGTCTCCCTTGTCCTTATCGGGGGGGTGAGAGGAATACTTCATCTGGTGTTGCATTATCTTTCTGTGGCAGCTGGGACAAGTGCTTTTAAATGAGGCCATGTTTATGCCCTTTTTCGGCAGTAGTTGTTCTCTGAAAAATGTTGCCTTCAATGTCCGCCAACAGAGTGCGCGCCAGAATTCTTGCAACATGCCAACAAATGCGAAATACTGATACTCTTCCGCTAATTGGCATTGACTCAGTTTGTGATACTACTTATCGTGTAGTCTACTCTGAAGTCAGCTAAGTCACGATATGATGCTGGCTTTTCAGCGAGCTTCTTCCTGACCACTAAAAAAACGTATTTACTCTAAAATGTAACCATTAAATAGCATGCATTTTATCGTGTATTTTGCCTGCTTTTATAAATTCCAATATATTTTGTGGAAAACATGCAAAAAAATATTTCTTATATTCGTTTGATAGCAAATTACGCTTTCTTTAAAATGTTATGCTTAAAGAAAGGGTATCCTTAGATTTTTAAAAAGTTTCTAAATTGCCGAATTATTTGAAACCTACTGACTGCTACATTCGAATTCAAGGTTTAAAAACTGCGCACTGCATGCATCCTGTTTAAGGAAAAGTACGTTTTTGCCTACGTTTCGCATAAAATATTGCAATAGATTTAAAACATGCTTTATAGAGTAAAGACAGCATTAATTAATTGACGGATCCCATGCGTTATGAATGAACACCTCACAATCATAAAAGCTCATAATTAGAAACTGTTTAAAACCGAAAGATACGCTTTCCTTAAATATAAGATTAAAAAAAGTCGTAATTTGCTATCAAATGAATAAAATATGCAATGTTTTCGTGTAGGGTTTCCAGAAAAGATATTTGAGTTTATCAACACATTCAAAAAAGCATAATATTTAAGTAGTTAATTTTTACAGTTCAAACGTTTTGTTAGTGGCCAGAGCGAAACTCATTGTAGAGGTCAAGTCAAGGTCGCATCCTATAATGACTGACATAACTTCTGAGTAGACTAGGCGATAATGAGTATCTCAATCTGAGTCGATGCCGATTAGCGAAGAAGCATCAATCTTTCGCATATGGCGAAATGTTGCATGAAGTACGGCACACAATGTAGACATGAGTGGTTTCATGGTGTATTTGGTCGTTGCTTTGCCCCTACGTCTGTCCCAATATATATTTTGGTGGACGTTTTTCCTAAAAAAAAAGTAGCTTGCTAGAGTCTTTGGTGTTTTGCCTGTCTATTTTGCAAGTGTTTCAGGTACATCTTGAGGCCTAGATTTCGACCAATATGTTCCTGTACGAAAGAAAAGGATTTTTTCGAAAAAATAAAACAACTTTTAATTAACTTGATTTAAAGTTTACCTACAATGTATTTTATTGGTCCTGAGGGACAATACGGATTTCTTGTTTTGTTCCCCCATTCCCTGGGGCAGCTTCAGAACACTAATGGTAATTTGTGTGGTCGAAGTAACAAAAAATAGGTGCATTCGCAACTCGTCTACGATTGCGCCGGATTGTCTAGAATAGCTGTCTGATTTAATTTATTTTGCAGGAATTCAATCAGCCGTTCGTGTGAACTGGTCGCTTCGAAGATATAAAAATAGAAGCCCAGACTAAACGGCTAACTATTTGACTAACATTTGGCAGGGCGTTGGTTCGTTTCTGTGTCTCTTTGCGTATGGTACTCTGTGAATTATGTCTCAGAAATAATCAAGTATTTATTTCAGCATACAAATATGCCAAATGGTAAAGCCCGCACTCATAAAATACCAAAAACTACTTTGCTTCCGGGTGCCTGCACCTGATCACATTTTTATTCCTACAAAAAAAACTTTGAATTTCTTCGACGTTTTCATTTCTCGTTAGAATTGCGCTAACGCTTGCCGTTACAAAATCAGAGAACGGCTGTTGAAGACTTGATGTCTCTACAGTACGCGCCAGAATTCGTGCAATATGCCGACAAATACGAAGGATTGATACTATTGCGCTAATTGGCATTGACTCAGTTAGTGATGCTGATAATCTTGTAGTTCATTCTGAAGTTATTTCAGTCAAGGTAGAATGCAGGCTTTCTAAGGAGCTTCGTTCTGACCACTAGCAAAACGTATGCCCTGTAAAAATTAACTGCTTCAAAAGTATGCGTTTTTATCGTTGATTTTGACAGCCTTAGTAAATTTAAATATATTTAAGGGAAAACATGTACGAAAATTATTTCTTGTACGTGTTTGGTAGAAAATTACGCTTTATCGAAATTTATATTTCAAGAAAGGGTTTCTTTCGGTTTAAAAATTTTTATACATTGCCGAATAATATTTAAGCCTAATGACTGGTACACTCGAATTCGGGGTTTACAAAATGCGCACTGTGTACATCCTGTTTAAGGAAAATTACATTTTGCCTGAAGTTTGAGAAAGAAGTCATATAGTTCTCGTAAAATATGACAATTTATGTGGAACATGCTTTACACATTATAGGCAGCATTAGTAAATTGACGGATACGATGTATGAACACCTCACAAGCGTGAAAGGGCTCACGATGCGAATTTTTTCTGAAGCCGATGGATACCCTTTCCTTAAGTCAACAATTTGAAGAAGGTGTAATTTTCTATCAAAAAGTACAAGAAATAATGTTTTTTGTGCACGTTTTCTATAAAATATATTTGTATTTGTAAAGGCAGTCAAAATCAACGATAAAAACGCATAACTTTTAGCAGTTAATTTTCACAGGGTACACGTTTTGTTACTGGTCACAATGAAGCTCCTTAGAAAGCCCGCATCCTACCTTGACTGAAATAAATTCAAAATGGACTGCAAGATTATCAGTATCACAACCTCGTCAATGCTGATTAGCAAAGGGAATCAACCTTTCGCCTATGTCGGCATGTTGCACGAATTCTGCAAGAAAGATACCCCAACCCGGGCCCACACATTCTCGTTTCACTGTTCGAAAACATGTATAGGCGTGCGCATACAGAAAGTTGCAATATCGACAACAATGCATTTGAAGCCTGAAACTCTCTTTTACTTTCAGGACTTGATCCTCACTCTGGAAACATTCAGGCGCAGACTGAATTGCTAATTAGTTACCAAAATTTCGCAAAGCTTAATCCCCATCTAAATGGCATGTGCTTCTCATATTCCTTATTTTTCTGCTGCTTCCTTTGCTAATGATCCCGTTATCGGCATTAGTTTATGAACATTTGCCGACCGCTAACGGAACTCATTCGTCTCGCTACGCCTTTAACTTGGGCCTCTTATCTCGGGGCGTGACACCAGCTGTAGCAGCAAGTAGTATAGGCAGATAATATTGCCATTGGGAATGGCCAATTCTGACTGATAAGCCGTCGTTAGTGAGTCATAACCAGCCCTAACTGGTGCATCACTTAGCGCAAGATTATCTGGCTGACGATGGCTAAGAAGCCAGAAACGGTTATTCCAGTCTCTTTCGTCTTAGCGGCAACGTGGATGCCGTTATCGCCAGGCGGTTCATGGGGGAACAAAGACTTCTCTTGGCGTTGCATTGTCATTCTGTGGTAACTGGAACGACTGTTTTAAAATGGGGCCGGCCGTGCTTATGCCCTTTTTCGTCAGTAGTCGTTTCCCGTGTTATGTTTGTTAAACACCTCCTACCTGGATCCAGCCACTGAGGTTTTTCATCATAGTGCATTTATTGAGAAATAAACCAAAATTAGCTAAAATGTTGCCTTCAAAGTTCACTTATAGACACGAGGGGTTTCGCGGTGTTTTTTACTGTTTGCTCTTCACCCACTCCAGCTTTGGCATTGATGAACATTTCTACTAAACAATTGGTATCTTACCTGAAGGAACTTCACTGATAATCGGAGGCCTAGATATTATGTCTGCCTAGTTTAGCGTCCTTCGCTTTGTGATTGTGTATGGTGCACCTCAAGCCTAATATTTCGGCCAGCATATTCCCATACGAAGGAAAAAGGTTGTTTTAGAAAATAAGTAAAGCGTTTGTTCTATAATCGATTTAAAATTTAGCTACAATGTATTTTTGTTGGTATTGAGATACAACAAAATACCCTAGTTTTTTTGTCTCCGTCCCGGGGACAGCTTCGGAACGCTAGTAGCAATTCGAGGATTCGAAAAAACAAAAAAAAATAGATGCATTCGTAACTTGTCTACAATTGCACCGTTTTGTCTAAAATACTTGTCTGATTCAATTTATTTTGCAGGAATTCAATCAGGCGCGCATCTAACCTGGTCGCTTTTATGATATAAAAATGCAAGTCCAGACTGAACGGCTATCTGGTTGACAAGCGTTTACTAGAGCGAAGGATCGTTGCTTGGAGTTTGCATCGTTTTCTTGTCTATATTAATATTCCTTATTAAGCCTGCACACAATCAAGGGAGCTGACATGCGCAGACACATCCTATCCCGCTTGTCGAAGCAAACGCACGTCGGAATCATGACGGTCGTCCTGATTAGGCAATGACCTGTCATGCCGAACCCGGCAAAGCCATGATAGCATCAGGTAGTCTCAAAATACTGCCCTCTGTCAACTGATCGGAATTTATTTTTTCCCGTGAGCCAGTTAGTCTTTGTGCACTGTCCTTGTAGGAATAAAAACTTGATCTGCACCAACTAGGAAAAGTGAATGCGAGGAGACAGTAATGAACTTCATTACAATGGGGTGTTTATATCCAATTTGGTAGGCACAGTTTTTGGATCATATAATTTGTCTGCATGCGTTTTTTCCTGATGAGGCTGGCGGAAATGGCCACAGCATGTTGAGTGAAGGCAGAATAAGTTTGAACCCGCTCTGTATCAATATCTATGCACCCTTGTCATCATCTCACTCATCCTTGACCGTCCCATTCATAACTTTTGTTCATCCTTTCAGTCTGCATGTTTTTGTTCTTGCTCTTGGTAGTTGACAATTCACGGGTGCAATTAAGTCGGAAAATGAGCTGCGGAGTATTATGCTGCCTTTAGTTTTGATTATATCTGATTAGGAAGACAGTTTTGTGATAAAAAGCTGTGATCGCGTATTTTCTTCATCATATGCACATTGCCAATAGTGGATAAGATGCGAGTTCCAGGAGGCAGTTCAGAATAAGAGGGTGCGATCACTGGAACAAGAGTTTTATTGTCCTGCGTTCTGGGCTGGGTCGAGAATCCTTAATCATAGGTGATGGTAGGGTAGGCATTGTCATGCGTAGATAGGGTTGGGGCGTGCACAGGTTGCACGGTATTTATACTTCATAGTGGTCATCCGCGTGCGTGCGATAATTTTTCTTTTCTTTAGCCACCGCTTGGCTCTTAATTGACGCAGTACTGGCTTGACACTTCGCGTTCACCTCACTAATTGCTGCAATTATCTTGTCAGCGTCAAGTGTCAGCGACAATCGTCACGCCATTATCAGGCCCGCATCTGACGCCGAAAAAACAATTGTGGCAATTAGTGAGTCTAACGCGAAGTGTCAAGCCAATACCGCGTCAACTAAGACCCAAGCGGTGGCTACAGAAGTGAAAAATTATCGCACGCGGATGACCACTATGAAGTATAAATACCGTGCAACCTGTGCATGACCGTGACTATGTTACCCTCACCTATGATTAAGAATGCCCGACGGAATCCGAAACATCAGGGCAGTAAAACTCTTGTTCCAGTGATCGCATTCTCTTCCTCTATATGCACATTATTCGCTGGCTGCACTGCCGGTAAAGATGAGGGAGACTAAAGTGGCCATTTCTGACTAATTAGCCATCTTCAGCCAGTCGCACCCAACCCCAAGTGGTGCACCACCCGAGGCTCGAACCTGAGACGATGTGATCAGAAGTCGAGTGCTCTAAACATTTAGCCATGAGCTCGTTGTCTTGCCGGTTTACGTCAGCGGTTATTGACACTCGTGGACGAACATGCGGTTATGCCTAAACTACTTTTCACTGTGCTGCTAGTGGCGGGTTTGCGAATCAACCCTAAGGCACAGCTGTACGAGTGAGTCCCGTTAGCGATCGGCGAACGTTCGTCAATTAATAAACTCAGTTAAGGCAGATGTTCGAATTCCAGGAACGTGTATATTTTGAGAACAAGTTTTATTGAACACCGAAATCATGATTTTATTGGTCTGAGCCTTCAGTCTCCTGCAGGAGTCCATCTTCAGAGATGGGAAAACAGCAACAAATTGGGTGGCTAGTTCTGGTGTGTGTTTAAAACAACTAAAATGTGAACGTGTAGAAAGTCAATAATTGTGTGCTTTGGCCGCCGACTCGCCACTGCGAAATATGTCAGTCTGCGCTAGTGGGCGAGATCGGCTTGTTGGGTGTGAATATTTACAGAAATAAAATCGTAAACGAAAAAAGCAACATATACAGGGGAAAAGGTTAATGAAAAGTCATTTAAGAGGGAGGGGCAAGAGGATTAATTAACCAACAGTGCCGTGAGTCTGAGATTACCTGCGCAGGGCAATATTTGCGGTTGCCAGCTCAATACATCGGTTAAGTGAGCTTCATCCGACGTCCAGGCTTCATTCAGTTCTCGGCCCGTCGTGCTGCCAGCGTGGGCAATTATCTTCGCGGCTGCGAAATTGAATTCGTGAACTGTCTCGCAGGTGTGGGCCGCCACTTGTGATAATGTGTCACCTCGTCGGACAGCCAGCTTATGTTCGTGTATGCGCGAACCCAGCTTGCGTCCAGTCTGCCCCGTATGATTTATGGGAGAGTTTAGCCATGGTATGCGATACACTTTGTCCAACCGCTCACTGGTATCCAATTGATCCTGGATTTTCATCACACGGCTGCGAATTGTAGCCTTGGCACGGTGTGCAATTCAGACGCCTAGTCTCGTGGCAATGCATTCTGTTGCTTCAGATACACCCTTGATGTATGCCAGCGCAAGTCAAATCGCAGGGGTTGTTTCTGTTCGGCTCCTCGGAGTGCTAGCACGTAAGCACTGGCTTATGAAGGCCTTAGGATAGCCATTCTGCTTAAACTGGTCGAGGATATGTCGGGTCTCACGTGTTTTTTCCTCCGGGTAACTGCAGTGAGTCTGGATTCTTTTGAACAACCTTCTCACATAGCTTCCTTTGTAAGCCACTGGGTAATTGCTATGAAAAATGAGAAGCTGTGTGGTGTTCGTCGCCTTCCTATAGAGCCCGAAAGCTCAGACCAATAAAATCACCATTCCGGTTTTCAGCCTTTACACGCGTTAAAAGTGCATTTTAAGGTGATATTCAGGGACAGGGTTAATGAACTAAACTGTCGAGGCCTTTTCCACCAATCAACGAGAATGGTAAAAATTTCGGGACCACGCAAACAGCGAATGCTAACCACCATATTTTTAAGAAGAATGACACACGATTACCGTAATATAAGTTTTGTACGTGAGACGTTACGGGTGGCGAGCGACTCAAACACCAGAAACCACTTTTGGGTATTTTTGGATCGAGTAATCCTTGTATTACCTACGAGCGTCTGCAATGAAGGCAAGGGGTGCCGACTTTAGTCAGAAACCCCCTAAATAATTGTTGTGCAAGCTTGCTGGGTTCATGGCTCAGCGAGTCTGATTATAAATTCACTTATTGGTAAAGGAGACATATGGTCGAACACTGGTCGACCATATGTCTCCTTTACCAATAGAAATTCCTGGAATACTAGTATTCTCTCGCATTCGTGAAATTCACTTATTTAACTTAGATGTCAGAAAATGGTTTGTCTTTCTCCAGCAATTCAGTTTAGGTTTTTCATGACTAGTTATTTATTTGGTTTGAGTAGATCGATATGACTGGACTGTGCTAAAATCCGTGGCTTGGAAGGTGGCCAAATAATGATTCAGCACAGACCTCACACCCTGTTCTGTGTATGTTTATGCGTGGAGCCGGCAATCGGTGCAAAATGACCAGACGTCAATCGCTCTCTAGTAATGCTGTCTACATGTCACTGTGATGCATTTGAAAGCTGAACTGCTGACCCCTTTTGCGTGTAAACACAATGTGTTGTGGGGGCTAGGTTGTGTGCAGATGGTCTATTTATTTATGTCATTCACTCAAACCATTCGGCTTGGACAATGAATCAGTGCTTTTTGCACATGTTGGTTACAAACGCTTGAAGCTATTACGGTTGGCTACAAATCGTGCTTTGTTTGACTGCCATCTGACAGGATAACCTGGTCCTTCTGTCGCACCGGACAGTCAGGATGCAATATTTCTCATTTAATGTGATTTCTACTATGCTGATACCCAGGCCGCACCCCCGCCGATTAATCTCAGCAGTCACTTTGTTCGATTCTCCTTCCAATTTTCAGGACGCTCTCGTGATATCGAACAAATATTAAAAGAAAGGGGTTGGAGCTGTTTAATTAATATCAGGTTGTTCGCGAAATGCTGAATGATTTCGGAAATAGTAGTACTCCAACAGATAGAACGCTTGGTCTTCACCAAGCATCAACGGAAGTTTTTGGGCTCGTCATGTCGATGACACCTTCGTCTTTGTCAACACATTTGACATCGAGCACCTCAAACAGTTACTAAACTTAGTTATCCAAATATTTAATTCACAATGGAGGTGGAAACAAATGACCAACTGCTCTTCTTCGATGTACTGGTACGTTGAAGTTCGACTGGACTACTGCCATCTACAGTATTCAGAAAGGCCTCCAGCACGAATCAAATCCTAAATTTCAACAGCAATCACCCCATGTGTCATAAACGCAGCTGCGTTCGTATTCTTTTCTAAAGTGTTCTAACACTGCAGCACACCAGCCGCCAGAAGAGCTTAAAAACAGCATATTTAGGAACTCTTCCGTGCTAACAGTTTCCCAAACTCGTTTGTCGAACAAAGCAGACGCTGCGTGCACAGCCGATGGCCACTACAAAAGCAGTCCGAAGTCTGGAGGGCCATTCCCTATATTAAAGGCATCTCCGAAGCAGTCTCACGACTGCTACAACCTGCTAGCGTAGGCGTAGCCCATTGACCTCAGGCGACAATATGCAGCCAGGTAATATAATCTAACGACTGACTGCCTCCTACAGAAACTTCTGCAGTCGTCTACAAAATACTTTGCAACGAGTGAGACTGCAATTATGTGGGGAAAACAGGCCGCAAACTGCAAACCCGTCTACACGAGCACAAAAAGAGCGGCCCAGATACTGGACCCAAACTTGCAACTGGCAGCACACATCACAGAAACTGGCCATGACTTCGATCTACAGAAAGCGACCATTGTAGGCCAAGGAACCACAATAGCATAAAGGCCGACGCTCGAGGCATGGTTCTCAGATGCCAACTCGGTCAACATGCATCTAGACCTGCCAGTGGCCTACAAAGTCTTGTGCCATTACATGGGAAACAACCGTAACGAAGCCAAATCTAACGTAAGAATTGCAAGCGAACAGGACCCCACAACGAACCGGCCGGAAGAGGAGGCAGTGTTACCAGGGCCCTCTACTGGGGGACAAGGCGGCACGCTTATTGCTGTTAATGAACCCCAGCCCCACTGACAGCTTATTAGCCTACACTACTGCAATTGCCCCCCCCCCCGAATCCTCTGACCACAGTGACAGCTTATTTCCCTCCTCCCCCACACATTTTTTCGATTGCTGTTTCTAATACTTTGACAACCTGACGATTTCTGACAGTTGATTGGGCTATGGCCTCTACAATTACCCTATTTTTGGTTGCTTTCTCATCTCTGAAGATGGACACCTGTAAGTGTTCAAAGGCTGAGAACAATAAATCAATTGGTCTGGTGCTCGACCCGTCTTCTTCCTCATTCTTGCAAATACCTGGATTGCGAACCTTCTCATTCATTCGGAAACAGCAATTTATTCTTGAGAGATGTAACTCTCTGTATGTTAAACCTATTCAAATTATGGTCGCACGCAGCTATGCGTATCGATTAACAAGATCTGCTAGGGATCGATGATAAAATATTCACTGACTTTACTGGTAATATAGCCTCAAATCGAGGTCTTTTCTCAGTTGAACGTTTTTACGTTTAAAAATTGTCCGTTTACTTGATAAGTGACAACTAATGAGTGCAGGATCGGGATAATGTGAAAATAAAGATAAAATTTCGTAAAACAAGGCAACGCGGTTCTTTGAGCTCAACCTTGTAACAAGTGGTCGTCCGTTATTAACGATTCATTATGACAGGTGTCATTGGTCCCAAATGAACATTCATTTCCTTGAGTTCCTTGCAATAAACCTCAGCTAGGATGCTGCCAATGAAATCAAAAAAGCTGCAGTGGATTGCACTAATAGCAGACAGCCAGGGGGTCAAGCTCATATCCTGCTATTGCAACTTCGGTTTAGAGATATACTTGGGTGTTTCATCACAATTGAGCCATTGCCTCATCGTCTACAGTTATCCTAAAGGCGCGACGTTTGGTCACATGTCAGTACTCGATAAAAAAGACTAGATAATTAGGGCATCGGGGAAATAGAGCTCATGCGAGTACCATTTATTCCAGTATTTTTACTAACAATTGTGCGTCAGATGGTCAGGCACCACTGACACACTGAAATCAAGTGCCTCAGGCAACTCGAAGTGAGTTTTTGCCAAAAAATGCTTTCAACAGTTCATTGTACTGAGTGCATTTTCATCCTCTACCTTCTTTATCTGCAAGGCTCACATTTTCAGCAGGGAATTTCTGAAAACATGCTCGTATTATGCGTTCGCTAGTGAAACCTTCCCGTCATTGTCCATTAATGGCGTCTACTGTATAGGAAGTAATATAACCTAGTTTCAACTCACGAAAGTAAAGAAAACATACGTTTTCGTCTTTTTATCTTCATTATTATGAACTTTTATTCTTAAAGATTTTCTCGGAAAGAAAGCATAGGAAAAGTATTCAACAGTGCACAGCAATTATCAAGAGAGTAAATGTTTTCATTAAACAATACAAAATGGCAATTGCTTTCAGTCACAAATCAAATGTTCAGCAAGTATTTTCCGAAGCCATCTAATATTAACTAATTAATGCGTAAGTCACCGTTCCCATGCTCAGCATTGCAGAAATCGGTGGAATTGACGGTCAAACTGACGCCGATTTATTTTAGCATTTAATTTGTGCTATCTTCTTCTCTGGTTGTCATAGGTTCTCCTATGTTTTCAACTGACTTTACGGTGTTATTGGGGTTAATGGTCCGTGTCTCAGGATTTTTATTAAATAACTTATCTGCACGCTTTGACTTAATTATAATTGGCATGTCAAGGTGGAGTTCACAAAAGCGCGACAATACCTTGTTTCTCATTTTTAATGCTTAATTTAACAGAACACCAGTTTCACCCTATTAAACAAGGATAAAACTCAAAAAATGTTTATATGCCAAGGTTTACCACATTTCAGCGATATGACCTCATTCTATGTAGCGGAATCTACCATATATCTGAAGAAAATAAAAACCGAAGAGTACTCTAGCACAACTTCTTCCAGCAAGTGTTTTATGAGGGAACATTCGTACGACACATGCATATTAAAATGGCATTTTCAGCGGCATCACGTGCTGAGTCCCCCAAAATGTGCACAGCGAAAGTAGGGGAATTACGCTACACTTTGAAACCTTCCAAGTATTGCATATAAAGCATAAGATGGAACATGCTTAAAGTTGCAGAAGTTGTAGAACTTATTAAAAGTATTATGAAATAGCCTCTAAATTAAGGAATTTCTGAAAAGTGGTAATTGTGAACGTTCTCACCCTCGGGAGCCCTAATTCCAGCACGAAGAAACGCATACTGATATTAGGAAGTGGCTACTTAATGCAGAAATATGCAAAAATGCAAAAAGAAAGTTATTTTTCGATTTGCTGTAGGACCTTTTAGAAACAGATGCAGAATGCGGATGGCACGTTTTGCGCACATTTGTACCAGTTCTATATGTAGGCTTTTCTATTTAAAAGTGATGTCCACAAGAGGAAAGTCTCTAGTAAAGTTTTCTGTGGGGAGGTCATTCATCAACTTACTATTTCAAATTTTCTCAGCAAAGGCAAGCAGAGTTCTTAATCTATCTCACAGTTTTAACTAGGCGAGTTAAGTGACGTTGACGTTGGATGCTATCCTCTCTGAGGATAGTGCTTTAATGCCAGTGAGAGCACTTCGCCCCTGCTTTTTATCCCAGCTACTTGTCAGAGATGACATCTGTATGTCATTTTGGTGACAAAATATGACCAGTCACAACTCGATAGTATTTGGTGAAGCACAGTGCCATTAAAACCTAGTTTTGCCTGCTGATCTCCTGTTTACCTTTTTTTCTAGACTAAACTAAATGTGGAAGTTTATTCTCCTCAGATTGGACAGCGTTACCAAGAAGACTGGGATCAGTATAAACAGGAGAACTTCGGTCGATTGATTTTATTGCATTTGTTAGAGGAAAACCTACGTCTGCTTATTGTTTCTTCGAAGCATGATGAACATTTAGGTGATTGAGAGTGACGTTGCGAGTGTGTTAAACGAAACATACTACTCCTCTGTTTGCACGACGAACGTTTTGCGCTGAACTTAGCTGATTTTATTTCGTAATATAAACTTAACTGTATGATTAGCAAGCTTTTTAAATGGCATAGACAGTAAGTCGTCAAAATCTAAAATATTTAGTGCTCATAAGGTAATGCGGGGCAAAAACCAAATTCCCGCATGACTAGATGTGCAATGACTTGCCCCAACCTCTGATTGTTTCCGCTAGCATATTCTTTTATTATTATCCAAAACTACAAGCACCAAAATAAAAATTTCCTGGGGGTATAATTCATCTGAGTTGGAGCCAGTAAGTGCACATAGCGCACATATTCTGAATTATTGACGTGAGGGAGTATTTGAAATATTTGGCGGGTAAACGTGTAGCCAATAATAATGCCGGAAGGACGACCAACAGACTAGCCGGCGTTTCAACAACTTTGCCTATTGTATTCTATCTTATATTATGTTAGATTGCTTTTTAGTTTATTTGAAAACGAAAATGGTGTTTAGAAGGTCGTTTACTTCAACTTACCTGTGTCCGACTGTTCCGGAATAAGTTTAGTGTGGTCCGCGGCACAAAGCGCAGCGCACACCTTCAGTGTACATGTACAATAACTTAAATGAAGTCTTGAATGTGTTTTCTTCCAGTTTTCGTAACCACTTCTCGACCATAAAAACATTAAAACGCCCACCAATATATTGGACTATCATGCCACACGTTCATTGGTTAAAATTATCCACCATGTTTGTGCAAATAGGGTCTCTCAAATGTCCCCCTAACGATTTGAACCGAACGGAAAAAAATTAATCTATCATCTTACTCCATTTGCCAGACGACATTTAATTTGCAAGCACTGGTTGCGTTGCCGACAGAATGCGTAAATAAGAACTTCCTCCTCCCAGTCTGGTGGTCTTGTACTAATTTCCACCGTTTGGGCCTGGGTTAAAGTTGGAGATAGAATTAAGTTTGAGCTTGCGCTGAGGGCTTTGCCTAAGAGCACTTGCATTACTGGTGGCGGTGCTCTCGACCCGTTGTTCTACAGTTATTTTGCACATTTAAAATTTCCAATTTCTGACTTATTAGCCATCATAAATCAGTCACACCCAATGCTAGCTGATACAGCACCCCAGACGCTAACCAGCACCATGTTGATCAGAATTTTAAAGTTCTAATCATGCAGCCGCGGACTCGTTGTCTTTTCGGTTTTCACGCAAACACAGGCCAACTTTGTACAAGAAGTGGTTTGCATATAAAGAGATATCTTTTTTGGTTTAAGTTTCCCGATTTTCTTTCAAGAAAGTTCTTCCAAACTCGATTTGGCGTTCGAGATACTCCCGGCACCTATTTAGAGTTCGATCACCGTGCGTTGTCTGTTCCATCATCTGCTCTAGACAACAGGTTTCCGAAATGTAATAATAGCTTCGTGCTTGAGACAGCGTTTCCTCCTAAAACATCGGACACTGCTGAATCACAAACGTAACGTTTTCACGCCTTCTAGAACGTTGTCGTTCTCGAGAAACGGTTGTTGAACAATCTGACAGGCCGTTTCACAGCCGCATGGTAAGTCCATCCTTAGTGCTGAATGGATGACCCCTGCCTTCACTGATTGGCCACTCGCGCTTGTTGTCAGTTTAGTCATTAACCGGATTGGCTGGGTTTACCTGCACTGAATCAGGGCTCGAAAGTGATTATCTGCGCTTTGATTGGGCGATCGGGTAGCCAATTGGAGGGCTCAGCCTTTGCACGGACGCCCTTGACAGGTGAATCGCACGCTTCTAAGGCGCAAATGTACTCCCATGGCCATTTTTCTGTTTTAATTTCTGCATTGAGGATATCTTAAATTTGCGCACTGATTGCCTAAAGACATGTACCTTTAACTCCGGCAAAGACATCAGCGTGAGAGAGCGAACCGCTCACCTATGTACGTCGCTTAGAGAACAGGAATTATTTTTTTCTGGATTACAATGGTAGATCAACCGACCCCCTCGCCTGTCATGTCACATTTGCTCAATGAGGATCTCAAGGATGATTACTCTGACCCCGTGCAATTCACAGTCAGATCCCCTAAGCTCATCAGGAAGCAAACAGATACGGTATATTCAAACCGTAGTTCACTGCGAATTGTTCGAAGCCTCCGAAGGGATTCTGGAATCCTTTCACCCGAAGTTTACTACTACGAACCCGTAGAGGAGGATGAGTTTGGTAAGAGTGAGGAGTTCATAAAAGTGATGAATTACTGGTTTATTCGATTCTCAATAAGACTAAAATTGCTGACAAAATCGCTGTTATTGATTCTCATAATAATTTTATTTTGCAATCGCGCTTTGCATAGGGGAATATTTAGAAACGCGGTCATGCTTTTCTCATATAATATGTGTGCCAAGTAGCTGCTTAGAACATTTTCTAATCGGGTAGCCTTAGAGTTATCGCAAATGCATGAATATTGGTCGTAGTAAAAGGACCGAAAATAAATTTTCTGTGACGGCCTCTACCACACACTCAAACTTGCCGTGATGTGGATCATCATTTCTAATCTAGAGATTTATCTGCAGATGGTTAACTTTGTGAAAATTATGAAGAATTTAAAAGTGTCTCTTATGATCTCTTGGTGCCCTCTATGCCATGATGTATTTTTTGTTATTGCAATATAGCCTTATATGAAATAAATTAAGCCCCCTTCGGTGTCAGTAAACGTCAGACTTGCTCAGCAATTCTTGTGGAGTGCTTACCATTGTAACCGACTTTAGTTACCCCTTTCGGCTAACAAAGGTGTATATGACAACCTGAGTTTACAGAGCTGCTCGAAAAGTGTCTTGCATTGCTACCTTTTGCGATTTTGGTCGTATCCAAAACAATAAAGCTTGCAGGTCCATGCAGGTCCATGCCATATTTGAATTGTATTAACTTATATGCCTGCCAAATTGGAAAGGACCATTTTTGTGAGTCTCCGGTGGCCCATAAATGTTAAATGTTTGAAGAATGGACCCATTCATCATTACGACAGTATAAATGTCGTAGTTCTAATAGGTTCACAGTGTGCTTGAACGGATGGCAATGAAACTACAATGACTTGCACGTTGATGAGTTTTCAGTGATAGCAGACTCGTGCTCCATCTATCGCTGTCTCTCGTCCCTCATAAGCCCGTGTCCGTTGCTATGACGGGGTCAAGAAGACCGGGGTGGGATCGGGTGCTGGTGAAATATGCCGTATTACAGTCGGCCGTACCCTGATAGGGCGGGGATCAGGCGCAGGGTGCTGGTGCAGCCTGATCCTGCCTCTACGCGTGCCACCACGCACCTCCCATGTTCAGCATCTTTTTATGGGAGCACAATTCGAGAACCACCCGTCGTAGCCTGATCCAGCCACTGCGCTGGTGAGGCTCATTTACCATGCAGCGCATTTAGAGGGCAAATTCTTCCTTATACTTCCTCCAAGACCTCCATTGTTGACTCCTCAGCATTTGAAGTCTTTGTATCTTTCAAAACATGATGGGACAGTTTGCTCTAGTTACTAGTCCTGTCCATTATTCTGGATAGGACTGAGCTAACCGGACAGCTTCCTTAGGTTTGAATTACGAATCTTCCAACCACTTGAGCTAGGCTACCAATAACGGCCGCCCGATGCCACGAATCTTCCTCGGTAACGCTGCCCAGCCTACTTCGACTCAGCATCGTCCTAAAACAACCTTTGGACATTCGGGCTTCCAGGCAAAGCCACACCGAGTTTGATTTTATTAAAAAACAGCCATGGCTTCAGACGCGGACTGTAATTTTCGTGGTCTTGATGCGATTTAAGTGATTCAGCAAAATGTCCTCTGATGGCCTCGAAGACTGCGGCTTCTGTCTTCATTGTTCGACAAGGTATCTGGATTGGTTAGAAAACGCTTCAGATAGTTGTTCAATGTGCTTTTTTCATGTGTTATGAGTACCTGCAGCCGCATCTACGTAGAACAGTCACTTAGTTCTTCGGCCTCACTCAAGCAGTGGCCACTGTGTAACGATTGCAGTTGCCTTTGCATGCAAAGGACCACGCTCCCTCTGAAACTCTACCTTGCCATTTCAGCCTCAGCATTCTATTGAGGCAGTCGTGGTGGACGTGGTTGAGTAATTCAGTCATCTGATTTGTGACCGGTTTCATGCGTGCATGGCAACCTGGGATAAGGGGCCTCGTCTTCTGACCGTTAACTGATGTTCGTGTAGGCGGGCTGAGGTGCATTTCCCATTTTGGCCACAATAAACTGCACCACAACTGGCACATGAGCTCATGTATACAAGAACATTTCTTTCAAGATAGCAAGCCCTGTCTTTTGGGTGTACAAAGTGTAAGCGTAAGGTCTTTGCGGGCTGGTGTGCCACTTGCATCTGATACGTTCTTAGTGGTCTTTCGTAAAGCTCAGACACATTGTTCACGCATGGGAGAGTGGGTCAGGTCATTGTTTTGGATACCTGCGTAGTTGTATCATTAGAAATGCTCTTTTGTATGGCTTCCTGTCGTTTCACACACTGACGCGCGAAGTTTCTTGGATATCCATTTTCGGAGATTGGATGGAAGAGGTATTTTATTTCTGCTTAATAACTTGATAAATTCGAAAGTTTATGCACTGAAGATTCCAGTTTTTCAAACAAACCTTTCTCTCCTCAAGTAAATATATTGACAGGCCCGTATTTCAACATAATAGTATAGTTATTAAGTGGGCTGTTCGGTCTCATTTTTCAAAAACATTCAAAATATTATGAGAAAATCATGTAATGGGTCATAGCGAGCCCATAGAGTCATTATTATCTTCAACTGTTGTGTGTGCATTTCTAAAGACCTTTCAGTTAATTAGAAGCCCTATTCAGCAGATGGTTAAGCGAGACAATATTGGAGCCCATACAGGAGAATGCACTAAAACTGATAGTTAGGAATTAAGGAAGCTTTTGGATAAAAGGTGACCTCCGACTAAGACGCAACTATTATTTATATCTAACGTTTCGGTCCCTATAGGAGTCGATCACTAGAAAACATGCGAGTATTACAACAAATAAATATATTGGCTGTATTCCAGGGTTTGTTCGCTACGTACTTCCCTGACCGGAAGCCGGACAGTATATGCGCAAGGCTAAATAGACAGTCGCTAGATCGATATATACGGCATTCGGACAACTCTGAAAATCCTGGGTGGTTGACACATGTCATTATCCGCCTAAGAAAAGGCCTGGCTTGCTGCTGTTTGAGTGCCTAATTAACGCTGTTGTGTGGTGGCTTACTACTAAAGCCGCAGTCACGTGACGGTAAGTTGCGCCGACCTCATGCGTGCCATTTAAAAGGCAGCTTTAAGTGTGAGCTGTGATAAAAGGCAGCGAATCTCATGGAGAATGGATGATACCAGCGCTAAAACTCCGTGCTAAATTTTCTCTGAATTCAGGGCAGCTACGTTAAACATAGTTTGTTTTTGCGCAATTTGTTCTGTCTAGCAACCAACACATAGGATTGATGCTATTTTTGTTGCGTTGCGGATTATACCTAAAATTAATCGTTGATGCGACCTTTCATTGGTGGCAGAAGGCGTGAGGGACAAGTATTTTAACTAGCTCTTGGCGTTGACTGGCGATCAGGATTATAGGAATGATTTTGATATCTAAACGGAAATATCTATTACTATGCGGAGAAACATCTGGAGTCGTCTATAGGATCTGGTGTAGTTGTGGATAAACAAAATTCGTCGGAGAAATTGGAACTATTCTTTAAAGGCGAATCGCCCTACATGCGGAGGCAGTGCGGAGAATTGACGTCAATTTTTGAGTCGTGGCTCATTCGACGATGCCCGGCCATATATTCAACTTTGATGAGGCCAAAATCCTTGCGAGAGGTGACAATCGTGTGAGTCGCGAGTGTGAGTCGCTAGTTCACGGGCCCCAGTCCATAAACAAGCGCAACGACCCTTCTCAATCCACATTCGATGCTAATGTTAAGTTCAGTCAAACCAGTTCGCCACTCGGGGAACGCACACGACAACGCGTCATCCAACACCGGGGAAACCAGATGGCCGAGCAATTATCACGTCCAATTTAACCACGAGTCGGTAAGATCAGCACGCCGAACATCAAGCAATTAGCACGCACGCGGCAACTTTTCTTGACAGGGGAGTCGTAAATTGTCATAGCTATGCAGTAGCATAGCGACTGTATCCTGCGGATACAGCGACCCACTGATGAGCCGGAGCCCTCGCAGCTGTGTCAAGCAGCGGCAGAATACCGGTGAAACACGTGTCTGGGCCTTTTAGCAAGTACCTAGGCTGTTAGTATGGTAAGTTACAACGTCAATTTATACTAACGACTGTCTGATGGCAGCATGTGTATATTTCACAGGGGTTGATGGGTTTCAACACGAATATACACTTATAATTTCGGTCTACGCCTAAAGACCTTAAATATACTGATATATACCACGATCAGAAATTAATTTATCTGGAGATTAAAAAGCTGAACTTTCAAAACCGGTATATCAACCAGGAAGCAGATAGGGAAAGCTGGGCGACCCACTGATAAGCCGGACTAGGACTGTCTGCCATTTGAACTCCTATGCAACTGACGATTCGGGCGAGGGAGCGCCTCGCGCTAAACTCTTTAACTACAAAAAATTGATTTTGGTTGTTATTATATCCACTTATTCATCCGATGCGGGCAAACCCTTTGGAAATGATTTTTAACTTCACTTTAAAGGACCTTACACAAAATTGCCAATTTCCCCGCTTTGGCGGCACATTTTCGTTCAGTCTTAGGTCGCATAAGCACATGAACTCCTCTCCCGTCAATGGGAACCATCTCCACATTTACTTTTGATCGCCTCTGGACTAGAAAATAAACCCTAAGAGACGTAAATACAAACCTATTGAGCATATTTGAGATCGTTTTATTAGATGCGTTGGTCATAAAGGACAGAGGCCGCTTTATTTTCCCCTTCCCCTCCACCCAAGGCCATAACAGTTTGCATACCTCGTCCCAGTTTCCTGATGTAAAAAATGTAACTTCTGCTGGATGCACCTGATAAATAAGCTACTTCATGTTTGACTAGGATTCCAATTCGTCATGCTTTGCCTACTCCGCTTGAGGATGGAAATCTCGATATTGGTTTGGTGGTGCGTTTTGCTAACTGCGCGGTGAAACTGCTCCGCTGCAATCAATAAGGGCTGTAAATTTGAAAAAAAGAGTATCGTGCTCATCGCCGTACAGCAAGACGTCTCAATCTGTGTTTTACCACGAATTGGCCCTCGAAAGCCGTTTAAAGGTCACTCGGAGGTCAGAGCATTGGACGCTTGGGGTTTTAAATTGATTGTTTAGCACGCCTCCGTTGTATCTTCACCCACGAGAGCAAGAGCTAGGTTTGAGTAGAGTCAAGGCCCTAACCACCTGGGCTACGAGTAACCCTCTGCAGCTTTGTGTTTAATCATGCTTAGGCCATGTTATCTGTCCAGTTTATGGCCACCTATGAAATCAGGTACAGTAAGCTGACTGTCCAAGCTGGATTTCTAAGGAAATCCATCATAAATTCACTAGATGACTACTAGGCTTACTAAACTAATAGGCATTTTGGCAGATTTCGATGATTAATTTGACCCGCCGAGTTTCTTGTAAGTAGGATCAAATTACCTAAACAAATCTGCAACAAATGCCCATTAATTAAGTGGGCCTTATAGTTCTATGTTGATGCATCCCATAAGTTGCAGCAGACTAAAAGAGTAACATGATCCAAAGAGCTCAGATGGTTAGAGACCTGACTGTATGCGAGTCTTGCTTTTACTGTCATGGGTTCGAATCTCAACGAAGACACCGGTGTTTTCACAGCTGGTTCAACTTAATTTCAAAGTGCCCTATAAATATATAAATATAAAAGTATGCCCTACTGGCTTCACCACAGCTAACTTCTAGTTCAATTAAATATTCGGAAAAGTCAAATTTTGAACAAGGCAAGAGTTACTGATACCGATGTCTTTGTCTGGCCAACAAACACACCATGTTTGGGGTTTATTTATACCTCTTCGCTTTATTTGCCATCACGAACCAAGGGTTGATTACCTCAAACACCTAGGAATTTGTTCTGGTAGAGCACTACTTGTCGCATAAATTAAATTGCACTCGAGGTTATTTTACTGCAATATTCAGTTGTGTTTCACGTGCATATATCACATGCTCTTGCAGGTCTAAATGTGGTCCAAGGAAATAAACCTCGGATGTCTATGTCTGACTTTATTTATTTTGACAGCCTATGGCTATTACGGCGAAATATATGTCTGACTTAATAGAATGCATTAACGAACACCACGTGATGTGGATTTTCGTGCAAAACTGAAGCACATAATTAGCCATGCAGTCTAGAATGTGTCTGAAGTTGTCTGCGTGAGGTTCTGTTCGCGCAGACTTCTTGTCCACAAGAGTGACTATGGCGCCGAGAAAACAAAGTGCCATAGTGCTTCAATTGACTATACAAGGCTCCCATCCTTTAAAATTAGAATCAGCCCTGGGACGAGTTTCAAATATAGGAAAAATTATTACGTATCTTACTTAAAGCTCTGGTTGCTACGGAATTAACATCAAAGTTACAAAGAACCGTTTAGAAAAAAAAACTACGCTTTTTAAGGTTTATATGTTCGAAAATAATACCTTTTTTAGATAAAATATGCAACATTTCGATAAAAACCACACGAAAAACATGTCAATTACCACCAAATGTAGTAGTGCCCAAAGTCCAAACTCAGACATATTTTAAATTTCTCAGCTACGTAAGCCGACTGAGTCCGGAAGGAGAGTGCCGTTCGTAGCAAAAAACCAGCGAAAAAATGGCGATTGGGCTAAAACATTTCCGCAGCCTTTTTTTAAGAAAGCAATATACACTACTTGTTTCTCCGGATTTTTTGTAGTGAATTTTACTGTTAAACATAAACAGCAGCCTAAATTTAAAAACCTGTGTATTGTGGAATACATCTTCGATCCCTGCCGACTGATTGGCAGACACTAGATCAGGCAAAATGTAAGATAAAATAGGGTAAAAGTCTATTCAATGATAAGAATAATACGAATAACTTTGTATTTCCTAGTAGTTTTATCTTAGCTTTTGCCTTGTTTTCACGAGAACACGCAAACAAAAGCACGAACGTCTTCAACGAAGCACGTAAAATTAACAAAAAGGCTGGACTTTTAAGGTCTTCATGTCAAGACTATTGCATCTTTTGAGCTTGCTAGTTTAATTTAGATCATGATTTTCATAAATCAAAACAGGTTTAAGCTAACCGGGTTTTGTCCTTAGATTGGCAAGACTATCCATACACAATGACTGCCTCGTAACCCTAGGGGATGCAAGACTTCGGAGGGTTTTTTTAAAAGGCTCTGATCATTACTTATCTTGAACCTAAAGACACGAAGCACATCCCATTTTCATTTTAGAACTCCATGCTAACGGTCTTGGATAAGCAATGGAACGTGACTTTACAAATTTTTCCAAGTAAAGCATGCAAAACGACCCGATGGGCAACTGTCAATTAGTGAACTGTAACACTGAACGAGTATGGTTCGCTGGGACAATGATTTCATTCTCCTACCATTTCGTATTCCGTCTCGGATTCATCATCAGATGCAATACGAAAAACGGGTACTTCATACATAAAGAGATCTAGTATTTATAGGGTACAGTCACCAAGTTACTGTATCGGGGGATAGTTGCCTGCTTGTGAGCTAATTGCTTGATGATCGACGTGGGAGTCGTGATTTGCTGAAATTTTATCACCAGTGGCGGACTTGCAGATGATGATTGTTCGGCCATCTGGCACCTGGCGCTGGAGTCAGACGACCCTATTTCTCTCTATAGGCTGCAGTAATTCTTTTCAGAAAGTGGAGAGCCTGTATGGTATATGCACTAATATTGATCCCTATGACAGGCAACAAAATAGTTTGGGTTTCGGAAAGGGAAGAAGGATTGTCGAGCCGCGGATCAATTTGGTTATTATCCTAACCTTTCGAACTCTTACAAGAGTTCATCATCAGAGCTGAGAAATAGCAACAGAAAGGAGGCAAATAATAGTGTGTGGATGCCAATCATCTGTCGAGGGTCGTCACGTCGTATAGGGTAAGAAAACGCGATGAAAAGGAGGCGAGGGGGAGCAATTATAGTGGCATACATTAATTAACCATCAGTGATGTCAAGGTTCATGAGGTCGTCAGCCACGAAAGTGGGGGCACTTAACGAGAAGCCACCTTCTCAATTAACTGTGATTGGTCGTCTGGCCGTGACGGCATCTGATTGCGCAAGGCTCTGTACGCTGGCACCAAATCGATACGTTGGTTGATTTTATTCCCGTCCGTGAACCAAGCCTCAATCAGCTATCTGCTCGTCTTTGTTCCAACGTGTGCGACGACCCTGATGGCTGCGAAGTTGAACTCGTGGTTGGTTTCATAGGTATGAACTGCAACTTGTGATAATTCGTCCCCTCGGCGTACAGCCAAATTGTGTTCATGTATGCGCCATCCGAGCATGCGTTCAGAGTGGCCTGTGCAGTTACAAGGACAGCCCTGGCATGGGATGCCTTAGGCATAGGTTTTACTAAACCAATCTCGTCTCTCGGTGGCTTCGTTTAATTTTGCGCTGGTTGATGACGGAGAAAGAAGAGGCAAACAAAAAGCTCGAGTTCGGACTCGGTGCTCGCTTCCCTCAACAAAATACTCACTCGGTTTTCAAACTCCATAAGGTAGACTGGTGAGATAATTCCCCCATTATACCAAAGCCCTTGCTGAAATGATTTCTTTTTAAACGGATATTTTTTGTTAGCCCCTTTCATTCTAAGATGTGTGACCCTTTTGCCTAAGCTTTGCTCCACCTATGTATACACGTGTCTGGCATGCATAAAAGCAACCAACCTCGCAAATCGCTTCTCTACCTGCGTAAGTTCATCCTCGTATGTCCTGACTAGGCCCAACTAGTCGTAACCCAAAGGGCGTGTGGAAATGGGAGGGTTGAGGCAGATGCCGCGCGAGAGCTAACGCACACACGGAGACCTCGTGACGTTGGCTGCGGAAAAAGCCAACGGCCTGAAGGATGGGAGACACGCGCGTAAGGCCTGCCAAGGTCAAATGACCTGTATCAAGACGTGAACGCAAGCCAACATGAGGCTGGGTCAGTGATGTGCGTGTGTGGGGTGGAGTGGGGGGTGGGGGGGGGTGGCGGTGACGGGGTGCTGGCCGTTGACGGGTTGGCACGTGGCACTGCATGCGTGCGTACGTGAGGCTGTGGTGGGAAGAGGAATTTGCGTGTGTGCACCAGTCGGCAGGAGAACTGACAGAAATAGTTTCTGGCCCGTGATCCCAAAACCGCTAACAGTTTAGTACGACTTATCGACGACGTTCAAGTAACTCGTTTTCAAATTTTGCTCAAGTTTTTTTTTTCGTGGCTTGCCTACCGGAGACTTTGAAATGCGAAAGTTGATCTGGCGGATAGCGGAGCGCGGACTCGGGTGGACACAAACTGCAGTTTAACGTTAAGGTATAGTTCAAGGAAGGACGTTTTGAGGCTCAAAAGCTCAAATAAATCAGCAGGGCGAAGGACTCAATGTACCTTCATAAATCATATAGCACAATGGCAGTGTTCGCTAGAGAAAGCAAGTCATTGTCGAGTCCCATGAGGGCATTTAAATAATTCATTAGCTACGTTGTGTTTTATTTAGACTAACATTACACAATTGCGCACTTTGCCGTACAGAGCGTACGTTAAGAGCCTCAGGGACCACTAAAATCACAACTGATTGGAGGTTTAACTAACGGCCGTAACACCAAGCCAACGGGTGGTGGTCTCAGACATTTTCAGGTTCGCAGGTTCAAGTACAATGCAAGGAAATATCGAATTC
>JAYGXS010000003.1:5549805-5581564 GCA_036362985.1 Ligula intestinalis | reverse complement strand
CGTGCTCCCCTACCAGAGCCCCGTTAGCCAAGCAAAAGCGAGTTTCCGGCGCGCACCAGCGTGGAGGTGGGGCTGGATTTTACGCACCAAAGCTCGCGTATTCACTTCTATTGGCAGTAGGATAAGGCTTAGATGTTACAACTAGGATTGGGGCTAAACGTTGAATATGTTTCAGCATAGTGACAAGTTATTAATGCCAACTTCAATTATACATTCATGCGCGGTCCCATTTATCGACATTACTTTCGTACTCTTGCCTTCAGTGTGATTGGTCGTTACAAGATGGAATCAGTAGGCCTGTAATACCTAACCCCTGCGCTCGGTTTTCAGAGGATTTACAGCTTTTCACTTCACGTATACTGAGGTGTGCAGTATATGTTTTTACCCCATAATGGTGTATACAACAATTTAATGTTGTTAACCTATTTTTCAATCTTGCAGCCCGAAACCAGTATCAATCACTTTCTTGTATTCCACACACACACATATATATATATATATACAACACAATTTACCACCATTCACGTAGGAGAGAAGGCCTTGCCTCCGTTCTTCTTAGTGAGGCCATATATCAGATACCTGCACACTGCAAAAACTATTTTTTCTGTTTTATTGCAGACAACTTGCAGCGCAAATACGGCGAGCTCAGCGGTGAAATCGTGACGGTTGAGATTGTTCTGCAGGAGATTGAAGAGCTCATCAGAACCACGAAGGCTCGAGGCCTAGGCATCAGCCTGTGTGGAAATCGCGATCTCAACCAGATGGACGTTCTCGTCTGCGGTCTGCGACCAGGTGGAATAGCTGACCTTGACGGCCGGATCATCGTTGGTGACCAACTTCTGGAGGTTTGCTTTCCTTAGAAACGCTGAGATTCTGTTTATTTGGTCGGTAATTTTGAAGATTGTGTGAACAGCAAAATTTGGTGGATAAATTACTTTCGAGAGTGCTCATCAGTTGCTTCCTCTAGTTGCCTGTTTTGAATAACGTCAGAGAAAATACAAAATTGAATGCATACAGAAAAATCGATACAAAATAGCAAGGTCACAGGAAATACCCAAGAGGCAATCAATAAAGAAAGAAAGTTAAAACTCTGTGTGCAACAAAAACTGGGGAAAAATCTTCTAAGGCAAAAGATGGAGAGGGAAATGTGTAAACAGGAATCCAGTGCTACCACAACAGAGAAAGGTTCACCACATGCTCCAGTTACTTACATAGGTCGGGTTTAAACTGCCGCATGTAGGCTACCTCCAGGTAGCGTAAGGTACGAGTTGTTCGTGCCCGAACCTGTACTCAGAATGAGGTTTTGGGGTCCACTGAATGGCCCGTATCTAGCAGATATTCAGTAATTGATGAGCGGGGAATTCTGATTTTTGTTCCAACAACCGGCTGGGTAAGTGTTTCTTGGCTCTGGTTGACAATTGCCTTTGCGTTCGCTCTATGTACTTGCATCCACAAGTGAATGTAAATTCATAAACACAGTTTGATGTGGCGTGCATTGGCAAGGCGTCCTTCGCACGAGAAATTGATGAGCTTGTTTAGATTGCAAATTATAAGTTCAGCAGCATAATATGTCCTTTCTATAGCATTAAGTAGCCGCCTTATGATAGTATTGAAAATTTTGTTACCCTTAAAGTACAAAGATATTAAAAAAAGGTTTTCTTGTAGCTGACTGTTCCGTCATTTTGGCCGTAATGGTTTGTCATATTTGTCTATAAACCGCACAGGGTATCCACGCTTCAGTAAAGTTTCTTTAAGTTTAGTTATTTCCGCTTACATTGTATCCATAGAACAGATTTTCTTGTCGTCTGGAAGAGAGTGCATACCAAGTTTCGTTTCCATTGAATGAGTGTTCTTATACATTTTTTAGCTCAACGACCACGTCCTGTACGGTCGCAGTCACTTAAATGCCGCCCCAATTATCCTCTCTAGCTACGCCAATATGCTCAATAAAGCGGGAGATAAAAACAAGCACGGAAACAGTCAGGCATTGCGGTTTGTCATTCGTCGGCTGCCTGAAAACTTGGCCAATCTCGCCTGTCCTCCGATTGTTTATCCATCGGTGAGCCAAATTAACTGTTGTCTTATTCCCGAATGAATGAAGTCTTATTCTTATTTAAAAATGCACTCCCTATATACCCAGCTGTTGCGGTTGGCAGGGCCTCTGGCAAGACCCAAAGCAGAACGGGAAGGCAGATTACCCGTTAAGAAGAAGACAACTCCATCGGTGGGACAATACGTTCATTCGCCTAACGTTTTGACATCCGTCGCGGATTCATCATCAGGGACGTTGGCAGAAAACAGTAGCAGAAACGGGTAATAGATGCACAGGGGGTTTGCAGTATTTATAGGGCACAGTCATGACTGCAAATATACGGCGACAATTAATGTGAGTTGCCTTCTTCTGCGTGGATACATTGTTGGTCGGCATGCGGGCTCTGACCTTGTGCAGTTTCATCACGCGTGGTGGACTGCGGCGTGGTGGTTGCCCGGCCATCTGGCCCTCTGGTATTTGCGTAGGATGACATGACGGCCTGTCCGTTCCCGAAGTGGCGACTTGCTTTGGCCAAATAGAGTCTCAGCACCGAATATGGATTGGGCAAATCGTTGCACTTGCTAATGGATTCGGGGCTCGTGAACCATGACTCAAATAATTCTCGGCTGACTCGATTGTCACCTCTTGTGAGAAGTTCGGCCTCACCAAATTTGAATGTGGCCGGGTCTCGTCGAATGAGCCGCAAATTGAGTGGTAGTACAGGGAGCATTACAATCGTCAGGTTAAATCCGAGGTTGTTGGTCACCAGAGTGAGGGAATTATTGTGCACAGAAACCTACTTTGCTGCCACAGGCAACAGTGGCCACTAGCAAAGCCAGACCTAGTAGTGACTGCGTCTAGTCAGGCTGGAGAGTGGAGGCAGCAGCGGCTTTCATGCGATTGTGGAGAGAGTTCAACTGATGTATAATTAGTGTGTTGCATTACCCGAGGGGGTGCCACGTATAGTGACGCCTACGGCATCGGTGGATGGGGTTGCGTATTTAAGTGGCCCTTAGGCACCTTCGAAATTCTGAAAGCGCATATGTGCGGGGGAAAGTGAGTCAAGAGTTGTACTGTAAGCTAGTTGCAAAACGCTCCCTGCAACGTTGCATCTACCGACCTCTCCTTTCCTGTTGTAACGGAAGCCAAGGCTAAGATGTCACCGTCTTATTAGTCTTGTGTGAGCCCCCAAGGAAGAACACGACAAGAACAGGGCAAGAGCAGAAGTCTTTGAGCGTAAAAGGGACAACAACTTTGGGGCAACGAACCCACGTAAGCTATGTCCATTGAGCCAATCAGACACTATCCTCTGGTGTAGGTAGTGACGGGATTGGCTGGTGACTCACGGCTGACCGTAACTTGAATTTCAAGTTATCGATCAATTGATTGATTACAAGTCTGTGTTCGCCTCGTATAGGCCGATCGATAGCCTGCCATGAGTGCAGCTAGCACTTGCAAGCTAACTGCTTGTTAAGGCTGTTCGTTAGGTCCGTCCTAACACTTCTCTCATTTAATTCAGCCTGGGGCCAAGGCAAAGTCAGTAAGATTGGAGGCGGGATCAGGCGCAGGCCGTCGCCGAAAGGTTGTGCATGCCTGATTCAACTGCCACTCAGTGAAATCGCTATGAGGGCCCTAGGGTTGCTCGTGCTTGAATCTGCATCTACGCCTACCACCAAACTTCCGCATTTGTAATGGAAGTACAACCCGTATAACAACGGTCAAGCAAATAGCTGATCGCATTTTCTACGAGGTTGATCATGCACTTTAATCTGCAATAATGGCTGGGAAGTCGTCTGGTATAATGTGCCGAAGTTTCTGACAAATATGCTGTCTTACATCGGCATATCAGCACTCTGTACTCCCTTTCCTAGCACGCTACTTCAAGAAACGGAAATCCAGAAGATCAAATCAGACCTGTCTCTAAAAGAGAGGCTGATTTCCTGCAAACCTCTAGATTTTGATTGTTTGATTACATTATCCCTTGGTCTCAGTGAATCGAGCCAGTTTTGCTGAAAATGTCGGAGACTAACCTTCAAAAATATCATCTGACGCGAGATGGGCGCATTGGCTTGCAGGGCTGACGAAACTGTCTGCGTGCGCCGTAGTGCAGCCTAGGCCTCTTGCCTTACAAACCAGGGGAAAATGTGTGGTAAAAAGTCGTTGCAGGTCGCTCTCATTGAATGCTATTGGACGACTGACTACTGTGTCTTGAGACTTTGCACTATGATAATATGACGCTGGATCGATAAAACTCCTTTTTGAGCAAAAGTATAACTTTCTTTTTTTTCAGTTCGATCTACGGAGAATTTTGCATTCAGTATCAGTACCAGTGTAGACTGCTATTGTTTTAGCACTATCTCAGTTTATTGGCGAGGCCAATTGTCCTGAGCCATGAGGTGGTAAATCGTTTTTGGGCGGACAGCGAAAAAAACTCCTTGGGATTTTCGAAGAGAAGAACTGTCGCCCTGGCGCGGGGGATCTAATGCGGTATGAGATTTAGGAGGAAAAAACGTCCTCTCTTGGGTGTAGGGTCCATTAGGGGAGGGGGAATATTTTAGAGGTCACCACGGTCGTCACCAAGTTCGGAAGATGCGGCCTGATACTTCCTTGCTGATTGCAAAGTCCACCGACAGGTTGGAACTTAAAGTTTGAACTTCTCAGCACCTTTTAAAACGGAATACATTTGAGACAATCTTGTACTTTAATGAGCTGAGAGTTAATTTATTGTAGGGCCTGAGGTCTGCAAACGTTCATTTGAAAATTTTTTACTTTGCTTCACCCATTGCCCTCAATGATTGATCGTCGAGACCTGAACACAAACACGTACTACATTCCGAAGTCGTGTCAACTTGGTGGGACATTAGTCATCACGAAGGCGCCATTAGGGTGCCGAAGAACGTTGGACTGTGATGATTAATTACAATTAATAGTCACATTAGGGACGCTGTCCACCGACACAGGGGGCATAATTTGCAATGTCACTTGTCGATTCAGACGGTAGGCCTATAAGAGGAAACGAGGAGCATGGGTACCTGTCTATTCAAGGTATGACCATATGATTTTCAAACATGCTATTAATCTAAATGTGTATGTTCATTTTAAGACCATTTTTTATTTTACTGCCGACCCCCGAAGCTAATAAAATGCCACAATTATCACATTCTATGCCTCACTAAAAGGGTAATTCAAGTAGACACCAAGGATTGTAGGTAACACTTTTTTTATAACGATGTAATTTCTGCTTGACAAAAGATTGTCTCCTTAGGGGATGAATCTGGTGCAAAGGCACTTGAATAGTTCTGAGGGAAATTAACTTCTCATCTGAACACTTGTTGCTTGTCTGTGGAAGGAAACCTTCTGCGACAGATTTTCGGAAATTAAAAAACGTGTCCAGAGCTGGAGATAGGATTATTCAAACAGGGGAACTGTCATCGTAGAGCATGAATTGCCTGCCCGTTTCGCTCCGAGGAGTCGGAACTATCTACAACCGGCAACCCAGATTGTTCCTCACAATCCGAAAAACAAGTCAGCACACACCTTTGCAGCGTTCTAATCCATTGTTTCTACGCATGCCTTCACAAAGCGGGATTTCCACAAATGTTTTACCGAAGCGACCAGATAATGTTGACGGGAAGTGAAGTGCAGGGGCTAATAAAGGGATCATTTGTGACTTATTAGCCATCCAAACTCCAGCTGGTGCATCACCAGGGGTTATATTAATGCGCTGGACATTGAGTCAACAGGTTACGGGTTCGGACCTCGAGTGGTGCACTTCTTGGGGTTCGTTATAACTGGATAATGAGCCAACAATAGCTATTCTGATTTCCATTATCTTTTTCTCTGGTGGGGAGTCCAAGACACACTGGGGGCGAGGGGGGGGCAAATGAGGCCTGTACTTTACAGCTAGAATCCTTGGCGTGTTGGTTAGGCGTCCAGCGCCCTAACCATTGAGCCAAGCGCACGTTGTCCTCTCGTTTGCGGTCGAGTATAATAACAGTGGTATTTGGAAGCTCAGCAGTCGCGTCAGAAGATATACTCGTCCTGTTTTTCCTTGGAGGTTTCTCTCAAGTGCCCTCCCCCCGCCCTTAGCAGGCGCACGTCGACGGCTATTGTAGGCGAAAAGGGCGTTTCCTGACTAAAACAAAGAAGGACTACTGTACGCTTCATGCCTGGACTTGGGAATTTTCGCGCTCCACCTGTGATGATGATGCTAACTAACCCCCTTCTTCTCAAGAATTTTGCCCTGAGTAAATTCCACAGTGACAGGTGGTCTTGCGGTAACGTCCACAGTTGTACTCAGCTCCATTTCCTAACTCTTAACCTTAACACCCTGAGTGTACTGAGTGGGTACATATCCCAGCATTCTATCTATTTTTTTAGCAGGCTTGCCATGTTCACAGGGACTTTCTAACCATCATATAAGTACACTGCTTAAGGAGCATGACAGCTTTAAAAACGATGCACAAATATTGAAGTGATTTTTTTAGGCTTTGCCGACAAAGACAGAAGAACGCCAGAATAGCTATTTCTGGCTTATTAGCCGTCGTCAGCTAGCGATACCCAACTCCAGTATTACCGTTGAAATTGCTGCCAAACTGTAGATTCCAACCCGCGTATCTCCAGTCAGAGGAAAATGTGCTAACCATTGAGCCACGGGTTCGCTGTCTTATCGGTTTTTGATCGGGCGTATATCGTAGTAGGTAATTGTTAGTAACATTACTATTCGCCTTGCAACATATGCTAGTACAAGCCAAGTCTGTAACGGCCTAAAGCACGATGGGTACATCCTGAAACAGATCGGTGTTCAATGAATTACTATCGTAGTCATATTGCTGTAATTTACCACACATCTCGTTGAGTTCATTGCCTTCTCTTTCATTAGGTATTCCTTAGAGGCGATATATCATCATCACCTGAGTCTGTTTTCTTTTTTCCCCATAGATGTCGCAAAAATCCAGCAGAAAGAGCAGTTCCGAAACCGCGCCGACCACGTCCTCTGTGACCTCCCAACAACTTTACACTGGACATCCGGGGATTGGAAGAGCGGTCTACGAGGAGGTTCATGTAGCTCGGCTTCTTCGGGTAAGTTATTGTACAGCCGTGGTGGAAGGCTTTTTTAAAATTATGCCCGCATCTGTGTGGCAGGCCTCAAAGTGATTGACTCTGACCTGCTTTTGAAAAACAGAAAGTTGATGTTATTTCTGGGAGTCAGGACGACCTAAGGTGGCATCGGGTGGATGAGGCTAAACCTCAGATCAGCACTTGTCTCACATTATATTGTCAACGAGACATACTGAAAGTGATAATTAGCTGAAGTGGCTGGGAACCCAACTAACTAAGCATATCACAGTTTTTGTAACGGTAGCCAAAGCCAAGGTATCACCACCCCATTGCGTCCTGTGGGAGCCCCCAAGGAAGAACACGACAAGAACAGGACGAAAGCAGAAGTCTTTGAGGGTCAAAGGTACAACATATTTAGAGCAACAAACGCGTGTAACCTATGTCCATCGAGCCAATCAGCTTCTGTCCTGCCGTTGCTACCGGCACGATTGTCTGGTGATTCGATGGCTGACTGTAGCTTGAATTTTAAATTATCGATCGATTGACTGGCAGTATTCTTTCGCCACCTGTAAGCTGATTGATAGCCTGCCGTGAGTGCGGCTAACGCTTGCAAGCTAACGGCTTGCTAAGGCTGTTCGTTAGTTTTCTCCTTCCGCAGTAGCTTGCCTTTCCTCTCTGAGAGTCACGTGTTATCCCGTCACTTGGCGGCTTCCAATGCCATTTTGATAGTTTAAACGCGCGTGACATTGTTAAGTAAGACATGAAAATCGAAATTCTCCCAGAATTACAGTTTGACTTGGGCCCAAATCTATTAACCTCACCTATTCCGGTCTTATAAATCATAGTATTATGTTAAGTCTTACCTAGAACTTAACCCTAGGCACTTGTATAGTGGGGTTCCTGGTCTCTTCTGTTACCGATCGTTTATAGTGAAGAATGTGCGAGTTTGTAAATGCAGTGACAGGACACATCTATTTAGCCTGTCTAGTTTGAAACCTGACATTCCTAATAAATAAGCTTCCAAGGAAATAGCCAAACTTCTTGAGACGCGTGTCAGGTTATGACTGCTTAGCGGATGGTTGCTGCTGATGTATCCTTGTATTATTCATGAAAACGCTGTTAGACCAGGCCTGGTTGGGTAAGCGAGCCAACGGGTGACTTTTTGTGAAAGCAAGCTTCTCGCTGCAAACAGTGTCAGTGAGCAAATGTCGTCAGCCACATCATACGGCAGCTACTGTAACAAGCTTTATTTGACTGCTGTTCAGATCTGCAATTAGGAAACGTTTGTTTTTATAAACCCTTTCAACACTTAACCGAGCCCGGATCATATCTGGGTCTAATTTCATCTGGGCAGTCTGTTTTAACGCTTGGTTGACGTGGGAACTTCGGAGTTACGTTCGGTTGGTTGGTTCTTACGCCTTAGTGAAGTCATAGATGCGTATGACTTGTCGGATGGCAATAGCTACTGAAGACTGGCTTTCCCACTTCACAGCAACCTTGCCTTCTCCATCGTACGTAGTATTCTAGAATTTTCGGAACGGTCAACTGAACCCTTTTACAATTTTGAATGTATTCTGCGGGGGAACACGCTTTGTCTAAGGTCTATTTTGAAAGTTTTTAACTCGTTGCTCATCCCCTTTTTCAACGTCCTTTAGGTTTTCTAATCCGGATAGATTAGTTAGATTCTTGCCCTTATTACGGAGTACAGATATGAATACAATAGAATATGTTGGTGCACCTTGGCATTGAGGTGGGCGAGAGCGGACGCTTGTTGTGCGCTTACATCAAGCAACAAAACCGTCAGAACAAGTCTCCGTTAGGAGGAAAAGGTGACAGAGGATGGCATGATGAGAGTTGCAGCCTTTACAACACTTCGAGTGCCTGTTTTAATAGATGCAGACTAGGGCAGTGGTCGATCGTGGTTAGCCATTTCTGAGGTAAAGAGAGAGAGAAAGAAGCCATGCTATCGGCTGCATCAGTCAATTGACGCCTCACCAACCGTTTATCGGACTCACTCATCTCGCTCTACTGTGGAACTCACTCTCAACCTCTGCGAACCATCGCACAGCGGCTAGAAATGTAGGTAGGGAGATAAGAATGGCCATTTCTGGCTTATTTGCCGTCGTCAACTAGTCCTACCCAACTCCAAATGGTGCATCGCCCAAGGCTCGAACCCCCGACTTGTTGATTTGAAGTTCAAAGGGCTATTGCCTGAGCTAGAGGCTCACTGTCATGCCACAGTTTTGATCGGGAATATAAACCTTGGCGGATGGACGTTAACTGATCGGGTACATAACTCACTCCTTCCGTTTCGTCTTGGACTCACTCTCCCCTCCCACTACCAGGCACACAGCGCCTAATGCTTTCGGCAGAATTACCGTACCAAAGCCATTGGAAACAGGAATGGTCATTTCTGGCTCATTAGCCGTCATCAGACAGTCATACTGCACCCCAACTGGCGCATCAGCCCGGGCTCGAACTCGCGACCTGTTGAGTAGCAGTATAATACTGTAGCCTAGCTTCGAGTTAGTGCAAAACCTGGAGTTGGATGTGTCTGATTGACGACGACTAATGAGCTATAAATTGTCATTCCAGTGTCCCTTCTCCTTGGCGGCAGTATTCGTTGACTGAATTGTTTGGATTCGGGAGACCAGTAGGATGAACAAGTAGGATAAATAACTTTGAGGAGTCAGAATGATTAACAGCAGGCGAGCACCGCCACATGTAAAATGGAAGTTTATAGTGAAATAATCACTTGAGATTGTCCCCTAGGTGATTTACTTTTATGCGGATAGATGGAAGTGGAGCATTCTACCTCGAAGTTTTTACCGAATACGGATTGCCTGCGCTAGTTGGTGCTTCACTGGCCAACTGTTTTCTTTCACTGAAAAATAATGGGTGGATAATAGAGCAAAGACAAGATTATTGTTGGCATTGGCCTTATCTCTCTGACAAACTGTAAATACACACGAAGGGGTGATAACGTTCGCCTTCCAGGTATTTGCATGGATAGGGAAGAAGACACGCGAATACTTGGAATGCGAACGTTTTCATTCATTCGTGAACAATTCGGGTGCTATACACTTCGCATAGATCGCAGCTGGGAGATATCCTCCACTCCAGAAACAGCGCCATAGGAGCAGCTCCGTTTTCCTCAAAGATTTCTCAAAAAACGACTAAATCCACGATGTCTCAGCTATAAGCAACCCGGTAGCACGGCTATGGGCAGAGTAGTCGCAAGACGATTTGTCGAAAGTTCTTACCGACGACTGTCGCCGACGACTGTAAAAAGAAAAGGCACGAAAAAACGTGGAGATTGAGGAGGACAGAAGAGAGTGTTTCCAGATCTTTGGCGATTTTATCGCCAAGAATCTGAAGAAGGCGATCTCAGCTTTAACACGTGACAGGCAAGTCAAGAAAAATGAGGTTTTGGGCGAAAACTGAATAGGTTGAACCAAACGAACGATAAAAGCTCAGACGTGGTCGACAACATTTCGATCCCGTGCTCGGCAAATCTTCTTCTTTATTCAATATGTAAACACCCATTTATGTACAGTGGCAAAGATGGGTCGGCGCAAGTCATTCCTTAATGATCAAATAAGATCAGGAGAGTGTATGATTAATCCACGATTCCTGATAGCCAAGTTTTGACATAAAGCTGTAGATTAACAGTCATTTGGCAGGACAATTATTTGATGTGGCCAGATGATTCTCAAAGAGGGATAATTTGAACTGAATTCCAGCCCTTGGCCATACTCACCAGAGTTAATCCTCCAGACGCTCTTAATTTTGGGTGTTTTTTTACCATATAATTTCTCCACGGTTCTAAAAGGTAATTATCCATTGTGATTATCTTACTCGCATCCACTGCTCAATACTTCCCGATCCCCGTGCAATTCCGCCCCCTTTATGTAGGAGTAGAACAATTGTTTATTCGATTAAACGTTCAGTGCCGCTTTCTGTCAGTCAATTGTTAATGCGCTGTGGTGTGTTGTTCTCCGTATCCCCCGCTTTTGCTGTCCTTCCGGTTCGTGAAAAAAAAGAGAGTTATGTTACTGGGCATAACGTTTTACCTCAGTCTTCCGTCTCTCACGTGGCAGTGGCCTTTTTGGAACGCCAGTGGCTGTTGTGTTTTCAAAGGTTTAATCAACATGTGCTGCCCGCACTTACGGCAACGGTTAGTAAATCACGCACTGACCTACCAGGCCCACCAGGGTAACGCATGCCTCCATTCAGTGCCGTTCCGTCTGGGCTCAGCAAAATAAGCATCATTCTGGAAGGTGGGTGCGTGGAGGGGAGGGAGGGAGGGGTTGGCATTTGTTTTGATTCTTTAATCCCCTTACCACAGCATCCATGCATTTACATTTTCAACGGTATTATACTGTTGTACGGGTAGGTATTGAGGAACAACGTGGACCGTGTTGTTTTAACTAAAAGGACTTTGGTCTGAACTCGTTTTGTGTGTGTTAGCGATTGCAGCATTTTTGGCAAAAACACAACATCTATTTCAGTAGAACTAATGACTGAGCTTTACGCATTGGTAAAAAATCCGCCATGCAAGCCTTCGGAACATGCTGCCTTGTCAGGCAATATCCTTTGTACCTAAAGAATTGAGCAGAATTAGAATAGCAAAATCGATGCACATCATCTGTTTCCTAGAAATTCTCAGCAGAAAACTGACGTTTTCAACTTAAATTAGTTATTAAAAGACACCCTCCGCAAATTTTGAGTGCGAAGAGGAGGAGGATAAGTTTTATTGAACACCAGAATCGTGGTTTTATTATTCTGAGCATATGGGCATATGCAGGAGTCCATCGTCAGAAATGAAAAAAACAGCAACAAATGGGTTGGCTAGTTCTGGCCTGTGCACAAAACAACTGTGACTTTTACTTGATCCTTTCCCCTATAAATGTTGCTTGTTTTCTTTGACGACTTTATTTCTGTAAACATTCCCATCAAACATGCCGATCTCGCCCACTAGCACAGACTGACATAGTCCACATTGGCGAGTCGGCGGTCAAACCACACAATTATTGATTTTCTACAAATTCATATTTTAGTTGTTTTTTACACACACCAGAACTAGCCACCCCATTTGTTGCTCTTTTCCCATCACGGAAGATGGACTCCTGCAGGAGCCCGAAAGCACAGACCAATAAAATCATGATTCCAGTGTTCGATAAACCTTCTTCTCAAAATATACACGTTCCTGGAATGCAAACATTTGCCTCAATTCGTGACAATCAGTAATTTCGTCCATGAGTCACTTCCGGCCTGCTCCGTTATCACTCATAAAACCCGAGCACTAGAACCAAATGTGTAGATCTAATGGATACTTCCATTTATGCGTTTGGAATTCACCATCATCCGTCAACGGGCAAAAAGTCACACCTTCTCAAAAGAGTAAAAGCACAAAGTTTAACAAGTCAGAATTCCGGGATAAGACTTATAGTTCATACTTTGCTCGCCGGAATAAACTTGTTAAGTTGCTGACGTTTTGGACAGCTGGGCCGGATGTTCTTTGTCGAAGCGTATTCTGATCTTATCGATCAGCAAATTTAAAGTTGTGGCTGTACGTGTTGGCCTCGGGCTGATCGATTTTTCTCCGCTCGCTGCTTGGCCCTGCCTGTGGATTTTGGCATAGCCTGACGGCAGTTGGTGTTCTGTTTCGTCCCCACAGTAAAGAATGCTGGTAATCCTGCTCCCTCTTCCGGTGGTTTCGTCACAGGGTCGTCAGCAAACCAATAAATTTATTTCTGTGAGCAAAGCATGAACAATAACAGCGGATATAATTAGCTCTACAATTTATTCACGTCTCCGTATTAATTACTTTAGTGACCTCCACAACATGACAAGGGAAAATGAACCACCCCTAAATCGAGAGAAGTTGGGACTGTATTATAATAAGTGCTAAGGTTAGCATTAGGATTAAGGCAGTGCTATGGTTAGGGTTCAACTTAACGTTGGGATTAGGGTCAGATTTAAGAATTGGTTTACTATATGGTCTGCCCAAAACACATAAGAAGGACATACCTTTGCGGCCAATTTTGTCGATGATTAACTCTCCTCAACACAAGCTAGCACAATGGCTTGTCAAGGAATTAAAGCCGATTAGGAGCCGGTTCTCCACTTACGTGACAAAGGATGTCTTTCAATTTGTTGAAGATATTAAGTTCCAAAATATTGCAAACAAATTTATGATTTCTTTAGACGTTGAATCCTTATTTACAAACGTACCATTGGACGAAACAATCGACGTTATATGTATTCATGCATCCTATACTCGTCTACCACGTGATATAATAAGGGAATTGCTTACACTATGTACGAAAAATGTGCAACTCCTCTTTAATGGGCATCGGTATAGACTAATCGATGGAGTCGCAATGGAAAGTCCACTTGGACCTACTTTTGCTGACATATTCATTGGTCATTTAGAAGAAAACGTGTAATCACAACTAAAAAAGAGAACTTTATGCAGACGTTACGTCGATGATATCTTCACTATAGTTGAAACCAAACAAGAAGCTGAAAACCTTCTTCGATTCATGAATAAATTGCATCCAAAAATAAAGTTCACGATGGAAATGGAGCAAAACAACAAGTTGCCTTTTCTTGACGTCCTCTTGTTTAGAGAGGCTGATGGTTCAATAAGGCGAAGTGTTTATCACAAGGCTACCTGGAAGGGCCAGTACCTACACTTAACTAGTTTTGTGCCAATCCAGTGGAAACGAAACTTGGTACTAACTCTCTTCCAGCGAGCTGAGAAATCTTGCAGCAATGAAACATTACCAACAGAAATTTCCAGCATCAAAGACGCCCTTCTTAAACGTGGATATCCTTCACGTTTCATTCAGAAATACAGTAAACTTGTACGGCTGAAAATTACGAAACAGTTTGTTCCAAAAAAAGCCCGTTTTTATATCTCTACCCTTCAAAGGTGAAAAGGTAGAAAATACAATCAAACGACGTTTGCGATGCACCATAGAGAGAACGTACAATGCAGCTGCATTGGCGTTCCTCAGCCCTATTAAAGGCATTCCCGTCAACGGGACAAAAGATGCTTTGCCTATGCACGCCACTCCAAACTGCGTCTATGAATTTACATGCACTTGCGGATGCAAGTACATCGGGTGAACGCAAAGGCAATTGGCGACCAGGGCAGCTGAACATTTACCCTCTTGGCTTTTTAAACAGGAAATCAAAGTACCTCGGTCCTCTATTACAAAACATCTATTGGACAGTGGTCACTCTGTCGATCCGAAAAATCTTTCCGAGTTCTTGTTCAAGCACGAACAAACCGGACCTTACGCTACATGGAAGCAGCCTACATACGACGGGAGAAACCCGACCTATGAAAGCAATTAGAACATATGGTTAACCTGCAGCTGCCTTGGGGTCCATAGGCCTACATTTAGTCACCTTTTGTTTGTTTTTGTGTTGTTTTCCCCCCAAATTTCCGCCCTTTCCCGAGTTAAGTTGACACTATGAATGTTCACTTACGCGTAAATTTGACCTTGCTTTTATCGATTTTGTTGATATTCAAATTGTGCTATAACCCACTTGTTATTCATTCATGCAAAGACGGGCCACAGCTGACGAGCCGTCACGAAATTTATTTGATCGAATAATTTCTGCCATATTTGCTTGCTTCAAATTTCTTCCTGGAAAAAGATGTTTCACAAATTTAACGCGTGCTCGCCTGCAGTAGAAAGGCTGTTCCTAGTCCCGTGTTATGTCGGGGGGGGGGGGGGTGGGGTGGGCAAAGAAGTAGTCCAGAGCAATTCATGAAGCAAAACATTGATCGGCCATTTGCCAGTGAAGGGATGTTTGCCGGTTCCGCCTTTGTGACTGCGGTAGTTGCAGTTACAAGTTCTTAGCTATAAAACATAAGTGCTGGCATCACATATGGTTTCATTAGGTTTTTAGGTTTTTTCCTGTTTTCGAGGTTTTGGAAGGCGCCCAAGAGCTGTTTTACCAATTAACCTAATTTTTAAAATTGCCTGTAAACCGGCAATAAATAAATAAATTACAGTCAAATGGCTACGGCGGTTTCCTACTGCCCGTATACGCGTTGCCATAATCCGGCTTATTTCGGTGAAGATAGCCACTTACACACCTTAAAACTTTTCCGACTGCGGGCGTCAAGACGCGAGCTCGCTGATCCGCTCGTGGCCTGGGGGAGATTTGAATGATCGCTTCTGACTTATTAGCAAGTGTCTTAACTGCAAGTGGTACACACCACGCGAAGCTGGACCCTGCGACCTGTTAATTCGAAGTCCAACGTTCTTACCACTGACGCTTGTACTTGCATTGAAAGGCCCTATATGACTCCTGACCTAGATTTGGGTAGAGTATGGTTGATATCGACCAATAACCTAGAAGGGTTCACTCCATTCTCTTTAAATCATCGTTAGCGCTCCGGGATCTTTGATTGTCTGTAACCATGCACAGATTAAGTCCTAAAAACAAGCAAAACGATTTGTTTAGAATAAATCAGGGCAATTTGGTTTGCTACTCTTATTTTAACGTATGAAAATGGTTCAAGACTTGTGTAGGCGTATTTTCATAGAATTTTTCTGGTGATGTTTCCTAACGCGTCTTTTTGCTATTATAAATTTCAGGGCAAAAATGGATTTGGCTTCGCGATTATGGACAAGAGCTTTACCAACGAGCCTGGTATTTACATAAAACAACTGGTTGAAAACGGTCCCGCCATGCTGGTAAGTAAGCCGTAATGGCATATTTTAAACCACATGTTAACACCTCCGTTGAATAGAGATGTAGAAATTATTTTATTCTTGAATGTCCTTACATGCTATAATCATCATCATCTCAGAAAGTGATTTTTTTGTTCGTCAGAATGGCACCCTTCGAGCTGGTGATCGTATCATCCGGGTGGATTGGCACGACGCTTTGCATGCCAACTACGAGTCCGTCCTCGAATGGCTCCGTTCTGCAAGGCATCAGGTCAGTTGAGGATCTTGCAAAAACACTTATACGAGGCAGATGTTTTGGTAGTTTGGTTCACATCCGTGCTGTGCCCTTAGATTTTACAAAAGCAAGAATAAACTCACTTAACCTGGTGGAGTGAAGCACATTGCCTGCACAGTTTCAGCCCTCCCATCATTGGTGTTGATGCCTAACAAAATGCACAATCACTTGCTTGTAGGAAGAAAATTCTAACACAGCTCATTTAATGTTAAATGCAATCCTTAAATGCATGTTGGATTAGGGAGGAGTGTTTGTGTGGTTTATATCGTCGATCGTCATGCAACACAATTCAATGCTCTCTTGATGCACGAAAATGTCACTTTTTGAAAGCTCCTCTTTTTGGCCGCATGTAAAAACACTAAACTTGGTAAAAATGACTGTTTTAAATTTGCAAAAATTCCCATCAGAGAATTCAGAAGAGTGTTTGGCGAGCATACGTAGCTTTCGATAAATTCTCATCGGGCCGTTACAATAATATAGGGAGGGGTGCAAATTAACATGCCGGGTATCAAGTTATCACAAAACGCAAATTAGTCATGGGGTGTGGGGTTGGTAGTAATCAGCTAATGAGGGTTTTTTGAGTCCGGATAGGGGATGGGGGGAAGGGGGGTGGGGTTGGGTGAAGCGGCAGCAAGCGCGAAGAGATGCAGGTAGTTAGGTAACCGCTGGCCAAGCTAAGCTCGGGGCCTGCAGGAGGTTCTTCTGCGCGCACAGAACCGGCTTCCTCAAACGGATCGCGGTTGCTTCTGCTGTTGCCAGCAAACGAGAATTCAGCAGCTACACTCAAACCATAGAAAGAAAGTGTTGGGATGCCAAGAGATCGTCACTTCTTCAAAGGGTGCACAAAATCAAACCACAGTCAAGACTCCCCAAAGATCTAAAGAGGTACGTGCACAACCATTCCTCTCTTACACTTGATACGACTACACTTGAAGCATTATCACTTGGCCCAAAATTCTGCATACCTGGTCGAAAGGTTAATCAGTTAGACCTAGAAACCCAGTTTGAGCATCTCTATAATCAAACTGACGACCTCAAGCCGAGCTCCGCAGATAGTGTTTAGCACTTCAAATCAACACTGGTTAATTGTAGTTACCAGTACCTGAACAGAAGACTAACAAATCGTGGAATACTAACCAAAGCACATCTAGAAAAGTTAAAGCAGCTACGAGCAAACAAAGACATCTTGGTTTCTAGACCAGACAAAGGAACCGGTGTCGTTCTGATGAACAGATCGGACTACGTAACTAAGATGCAGGCCATACTAGCAGACCAGACAAAATTTGCGAAAGTAGACAAAGAAAAAGACTGCACGGAGGAAATAGAGGCACAATTGACCGGCTGCTTAAGAAGACTCCACACGGCAGGATTCATTACCGACCGTGAACTCGAACAGCTGCGGCCAGTAGGCACGCATATTCCCCGATTGTATGGCCTGCCCAAGATCCACAAAGACGGCCTGCCAGTTCGTCCGATCTTGGACATGCGAAACTCGCCTTATCATACGATAGCGAAGTGGTTGGCAGATAAGCTCAAACCCTTGCAACAGCTGCTAGCGCCACACAGCTATAAAGATACATTCCAATTTATCAACAACATCAAAGATATGAACTTAAACGGCATGAGGATGTTCTCCTTAGACGTCTCATCGCTGTTTACAAACGTTCCAATAACAGAAACAGTCGACTTTATCTGCGACTTTGTACTGGCAAATCAAATAGAAGTAGGAATACCAACTGCAGCAATATAGGAACTACTACTAAAGTGCACATTAAATGTGCAGTTCCTTTTTGACAACCACTTATATAGACAGCTAGACAGCGTTGCTATGGGCTCGCCTCTCGGACCTCTTTTGGCAAACATCTCCATGGGCAAGCTGGAGAAGTCGCAACTCAGTAAGCAGATCCATGAATTAAAACACTATGGTCGATATGTCGATGACATCTTTGCCATCGCCCCAGTAGAAACCGACGTGAATGCGTTTCTTAGAACTGTGAATGAAGCACATCCCTCCATCAAGTTCACCTTGGAAGTGGAGACGGCAGGTTCGCTTCCTTTCTTGGATGTCCTCCTAAGTCGAAGAACCGACGGTAGCATCCGAAGGAGTCTTTATCGTAAGAAAAACTGGTCCAGACAGTACACAAACTTTAACAGTTTTGTACCTATCCAACAGAAACGTAATCTGATCCGATGTTTAACGCAAAGAGCCAGGAAAATCTGTTCGGTAGACACTATTGAAATGGCGCTCAAAAAACTCCAGTACCTGCTTCGGGAGAACGGGTATCTGGACAGATTTATCATGAAGAATATGATGGAGAAAGAACCGAAGCCTATTACACCAACTGTAGAAAAGAAGACCTTGTTCCTCAAAGTTCCCTTTCAAGGGGACGCAGCAAGCGAGCTTCTCAGCAGACGTCTTAAGCAAGCCGTAGCGCGAACCCTCCCAGCAGCGAACCCTCCCAGCAGCGAACGTTAGGGTGTTATTCTCAACGAACCCGGTCCTGCACGGCGAAGGTAAAGATAGGCTGCCAACTCAGACCACCTCCATGTGCATATACTCATTCACTTGTTCCTGTGGAGCAAGCTATATCAGTCACACGAGTCGGCGCCTATCAAAAATAATACGGGAGCACCTCCCGGTATGGCTGGCCAAAGGCGAAGTCAGAAGCATCAATATCTTAATCCTTGCCCACATGGTTGACTCCGGACATCGTGTGGACCCCAGCGAAGCCTTTAAGGTAATTTACAAGGTCTCGCCAAACTACCCAAAGCCCCTGGGTCAGCGTTTGCTGGCAACAGCAGAAGCAACCGCGATCCGTTTGAGGAAGCCGGTTCTGTGCGCGCAGAAGAACCTCCTGCAGGCCCCGAGCTTAGCTTGGCCAGCGGTTACCTAACTACCTGCATCTCTTCGCGCTTGCTGCCGCTTCACCCAACCCAACCCCACCCCCCTTCCCCCCATCCCCTATCCGGACTCAACAAACCCTCATTAGCTGATTACTACCAACCCCACACCCCATGGCTAATTTGCGTTTTGTGATAACTTGATAACCAGCATGTTAATTTGCACCCCTCCCTATATAATTGTAACGGTCCGATGAGAATTTATCGAAAGCTACGTATGCTCGCCAAACACTTTTCTGAAAAATGACTGTATTGCACTGCCCTTTTTATACTTAAATATGCTCCATAAAAACGGTAAACGAACAAATTTTTTCTGGTACACAAGTAAGAATCAAGCGCATTTTCTTCAACTTTATATGCAAGGAATGCCACCTTCACATTTTTAAAGCACGTCTCATTATGATACAGTGCATTCAAATCAAGTTTAAGTCCATTTCTTAATGGCTCTCCTATTATGTGAAAAAAAATCAAAATCTAATGTAAAAGTTTATAAACTCTATATGGTATCTTCATAATGGTATAAAGGAATATATTCTACTCCTTACGTGGAAAGCATACAGCCTTTAAACAGAAAATCCTAAACTAAGAAATTAAAATCTTTTTAAAACCTTAATATACGCTTGTGTCAAGTACACGCTTTGAAGAAGATGAGATTTGCTATCAAATTAGTACAAGGAGTAATATTTTTGTTTACCTGTTCTATAAACTCTATTTTAATAAATAATGACATCGAAAATTAGTAAGCAAAATGCATTCTACTATGTTGTCCTTTTTATTGAATGTCTTGTTTGCAGATAACCAAAGAGGCATGTTTGCAAAAACGCTTATCTTGGTGTGGTTGAAATATCTTGAGATTATGCTGTAAGATAATAAATGACCAAAGCCCACTTGAGTAACCCTTAAACACTACCGAATTTCGGTTGCAATTTTTTTCGATTGGTAACTGATTGGCGTTCTACGGCTGCGTTAGGACATACCCCATTTAGCATTCCATGATGACCCGTTGCATTATGTGTTCATTTCCTGGATTATTTGAATAGGTGGCCAATATTGGAAATTTTCCCACTTTTTTACTTTCGGAATCAGACGAGAAACACTTTTCCACTGTTGTTGTTGGCACGTTTCAAATAAGCCGGGTGTGTCTTCCTGGTATTTTATTTAATTAGAAAAAAATATATCCGATCATCGGATAGCGTCTGTTTTTGTACTATCCTTCACATATCACGTTTTGTATTCTCTACTGTCGTGTTCCGATGCGCTTATTGAGCTCCAAACTTTCATATAACTGTTTACTCTCAGTATAAGGCCCGAAAGCGACCGTGCGCTCGGAATACTTTGTTTGACGCTGGAATTTGTTATGGCTAAAACTAATTTCCCCCTGACAGTACCGACCAAGTCTACGGGGCAGGGCAGCTTTGGCTCAAAGGAAAACGTTAATAATAGGCCTGCCCAAACTTAGAATTGAGTGGCTGCGAAAATCGTTATTCCAACCTCGATTTTCTTTGCCAGTACCGGTTCTTCAATGTTTGCTACGCTACTGCCTAAGAGAGCACCATACTGGGTACTAAGACGCAGCGCTGTGATCTTTGCATGACCCTTCGCGTACCCATGATTCAATGGCTAGAGTGTTGGAGGGATAAGCAAAAGAGCTTAGATTTGGGCCTCGAGCTCCCCCACATCTGTGATAGGATATGGATGGCTGAGAATGATGAACGCTGAGCACTAGAGTATCTTTTTTCCTTGTCCATGAGGTTATTTAACTATGGAAACTTTCCGTTTTGTTGTCAAGATAGAGAATATGATGCACCCTGCGGTCCGCCATCGACTGGAACTCTGACTAGTGTTGCATATACATTGCGTGATAACAGTGTACATTTTGATGTTGCAGGAGACCGTATTTTCTAAGCGATCGCATTTGTCCACTGGGTGGGAATAAATCGTAGTGCCGCCGAATGGCGAAAGCGTCTGACGAAATTTGTGGTTAAAGTTTTAGGGTTAAATTAATGAGCACTTAATGCTGGGTGATAAATGCACGGTATAAAATCAGATCAAACCACTGTGCTTGTTTTACTGAACTAGATATGTACATGAAAAGTTTGCTAAGGGAACAAAAAAGAGCAAGAGGCTCCTACTGGTTAATTAAAGAAGCTTATAGACCAATAAGACTATAAAAACAACTTCAATTACCATTTGGCGGTCTGACGATTTATTCCTACCTATCCACTGCTTGGAGTTGGCAACCGTTGACATGGGAGTGAGGGATGACGACCGGTGCATGGCCACTGTTTTACCTGCGTTGATAGTCAGACAGAAGTTGACGGAACCGGTGGCGAAGTAGGTCCATGCTCCGTTGCAATCTTCTGCGAAGAACAGGTCGCGGACAGGCTATTTATCCTCGTCATTGCCTCTCCCCATCATTGCTGACTTAACCAATCGAAACTTGTAAGATAACGAGCCGGCAGCTCAATGGTTAGAGCCTTGGAATTCTAATCAACAGGTCATGGACTCGGGCCTCAGGTTGTCCACTACCTGAGGTTGGATTTATGACGACTGGAAATGGTCATTCCAATCTTCTTGTCTTTAAAAGTAATGTTCTCCTGCCTATAATAATAACTGCTGTGCGGCTGGTGGCAAGGCTCCAAAGTGAGTCCCAATACAAAACGGGACAACTGAGTTCTGTAACCAATAGATCGGCCACTATTCCCGCTTGAAACTGGCAAGGTAACGAGCCCGCGACTCAGTGGTTGACCATTGGACTTCTAATCGTGGATTTGGGCCTCGGAGGTTTCAGAAATCAGGGGTTGTGTACGGCTGGCTAATGACCGTTAGTAAGGTAGCAATAGCCATTCCGCTTCCTTCTTGACTTTGTCGGAAATGTCATTCAGTATGTTTATTATGAAAATGCGTTAACCAAACACGCAAAGACACCCCTGTTCCTACCGCTGTGCAGTCAACAGCTCTTTTACGCCGTTTCGTTGCCCTTGGGAGGCAACCGCGCTTCGGATGGCACAGGCCACAAACAGGCAGTCATACGCCCTGCCAAACGCAGCCAACATATTCCTCTATAATGCGCGCTGCTATCTAGAGCCCAGGGTCCAGAGCTGGGGTGTGTCAAATATGTCATAAACAATTCATTCAACCGTAAGTTGTTAGTCATTAACCTTCGGTTATTTTTCGCACACATGATGCACACCAGGCCTCTGATATTGCGCTTGTGCGCGTCTACGGCCTGCCAAATGTGTAAAAGCTAAGACTGCCTCTCTGGACTGTTCAAGTAACTGTACAAACGACTTCGTTGCCACAGCAATATTCGGGGTGTATCGCGAGGACAAATCAATATTTCTCACACGTATACAACACCTAGAATTTGAGACAGACAAGGCAACATTTTCCCTTGATATAATCTTGTTAGTCATTGTAAACCCACCCAGCCTGATTTTGGACACTGGTGACACCCTTAACCCATTATAATGATAATAATGAAACTCACCAACAGTTCAGAAGATTTCATACAATCAGTCTCCCGGAATTGTATGCTTAAACTCTCTCTACACTCAACAACGGTCCTTAGAAGATTGGATGCGTTCGCTTTCGCTTTCGCTGCCTACAGGTCGATATACTAGACGCGGTACCTGAACGACACTTACGTCGTTCTCGTTCTCTTGTCTGGAAATTCCACTTTCGCCTGAACTCTATTTTTTCCTAATATTCAATTCACAATGGAGGCAGAGAATAGTACTCAGATAGCGTTCCTAGACGTCCTGCCAAATGTGGGCCTTAAAGCGATGGTCTACCGTAAGGTCACAGCCCGCTATGCCATAAATGCAGCTGGGTGCTAACTACCCACAAAGGAGTCGACATTCATGGCAGCGAAGTAACCGAAAAGGTGACGAAACGCTAGTATTTACTTCAGGTGTTTACCGCCAACGGGTATGCTAGCAGCTTGATAAAACGTATTAAATGGGTCAATATAAATAGGAACCCCACTAAAGATCAACTAAAGAATCTGATGGGCACTGCCACGTCTCGCGAACGTATCCAAAGCCGTCGCTCCTCTCTTGCAACCATTGGGTGTGGGCATCGCCCAAAGACTCGAGGCGAAATTCAGACGCCGGGTTATGAAACCAAAGGCTCCCTGTAAATAGATGAAGTGGTCTATGGTGTCTGCTGGATCTAATACAGTTCCTGTAAATTTAACTACGTTGGGCACGCCGGTATGAGATGGCAGGCGCGCACGAATGAGTACGCAAGATCCGTGCAAGGAATAAATCAACTCTCACTGACGGTGCTAAAATTCCGGGACAAGGGAGTGACCAAACGGCCAGAGAAAGGGTAACAACCTGACACAAAAATGTTATAAATTGGAAATCATGCATCCCGAGCAATTTATTTTGAAAAAAATATGTTCTGTGGGATAAAAGGTAAAGTTTATCAATGAATGTTCGAGACTGGTTCCCTAGCTCCTCTTTGGACTAGCAGGAATGTGCAACGAACAAACGTGCGGAAAAAATAAATAATCTTATGGTGTGAGAGCTGATTGGTAGTTGCCGCTTCTCTCAGTCTATATTGTGCGGTCATCAGCTCTTCCACCATTCTTCGAGATAATTAGAAATTCCATCTAACTCTGTGTCGGTTGATGCATGAACCGCCAGTGTGCATCCCGTGGGCGCAGCTCAATAAGCCGGAACGCGGGAAAGAAATCCATCTAGGCACGGTCGTAGCCCAATGCAGGTGAAGTGCGAACAGGAACGGACGGGAACGGTCACAAACTCAGACAGGTGTTAACCGCTGGCTAACACAAACACGAGATCGCCTACCGGGTCCCAACGCAGGCAGATGAAAGCACGCGTCAAGAATTACCGACGGTGACGGGGTTCGCATGCCCAACAGCAACCCCGACGTCAAACCCGCGTGGCAAACCACCGCTCACACGTTTGCGGACAGGTATGAATGCGTCATGAAGGTGAGACAACAACAACAACAACAACAAATACGGACGATAGTCGTGGCCGTTGTTATCGCGAAACCGCCCCCACGTCGATGCGGGGAGAGAGAAGAGCCTCCGCCTTCATAAAAACATGTGTCGACCACGCGGTTCAGCGTGGACAGGCGACCTTGAGGTCATCGGTGTGGTAGACAAACAATATGAGGAGAAGCGGAGAAAAATACGTCTTATTTTGAAGGGCGCATCCAAAATTTAGAGCAGAAACTGGCTTCAATCACCGAGACCACAGAGTAACTTTGCAAAATACTCAGGGGTTTACATAAGATTCACGTCAGTTATGGAGGCAAGTCCAATCTCAGCCTTCGGGATTTCGTCTCTTTACCCATGAGGTAGCGTTCTAGTAATGGCAGTACAGAATTCTCACATGTCGATGTCGGAAGCTTCGACGCATAGTATGGGGAAACTTTGCAGCCAGTAATTCAGAGTGGAGAGGGTGGACATGTTTATTTAGAATTCGATAAGAGAATTACTTGACTGTTTTAAAGTATTGCTGCATTATACCATCAGCTAAAAGAGCATAAAAACATCGACAGCTGAGGAGAACATTCGTTTAAATTTTACGGCAGAATCCTGTGCACACACAAACTATTTCTGCTACTGTTCTGTGAGTACGTCTCTGATGATGAATCCGCGACGGATATCGAAACGTCAGACGAATAAACATTTTGTCCCAGCGATGGAGTCGTCTTCTACTTCTCAATTACTTCCTGGGACTCGCATGTTCGCTTTTATTAGCAATTCGAGGATATGTTTAAAAATCAACAAGTCTTTTTTTAAGCAGGGCTAGAGAAATAACCGGAGGGCAGTGGAGAATGAGTGAAGCGTAGTGCATAAACCACATCCGACGATGGAATCCTACTTGCTTTAGAAATGTCAGTACAATAAAGGTGTGTTTACTGTGATCGGCTTATCTTGTTAATGCATATGTTTTCGCGCAAAAGGAGAGTACTGGCAAACGTAAAGGAGAGTGGGATGACCATTCACGGCTCATGCGACGTCGTAAGCCGGCCTTAGCTAACCTCAAGTTTCCAGGCCCCGTGCTCATGGGTTACAGACTGCTGTTGGGTTCAACGATCTATCGTTAGGCTATGCGTCCGTTGTTCTATTTGTTCTGATCGGGAATGTTACCCATGGTAGGTAACCTTTAAGGACCGAGTTTCTGAGAAGAAGCAGATTTGATGACTGGAACAATAACTTTATTCGCCTGACAATTTGGATTTCGCAGTCGGTCGGATCCGTCATCATAGGATACAGTCGCTTTGTCCACCTAAGAAAATTAATGGCATCTCCCTCTTGAGGATAGATGCCCGCTTCCTCGTTAATTGCTTGATGGTCAGCACGCGGGTCATGACTTGCTGAACTGTCATCATCCGTGCTGGACATGGGCATGATGATTGCTCGGCCATCTGGCTCTGTGGCGCTAGCGTTAGAAGACAAGTTCGCCGAGTGGTGGTTTACTTAGGGGAAACTGAGTCGAAGCCAAGAATAGGGTTTGGGCAGTTCATTGAATTTTTTTATACACTAGGGGCCTGTAAATTATGATTCAATCAACGCGCATCTCGCACAATCGACAATTCTCGGGAGAATTTCACCTTATCAAATTTGAATCGTCGAATGAACCGCGATTTGGGAATTAGCGTCAGTTTACTGTGCGACACTTTTGTTGAGACTTAAGGCACATGGGACGAGTCCGGCCGTTTATAGCCTAGTCTGCGAGTTTTCCTTTAACCTTTATCTATATCAATTAGTTCTCGGCCGTTCCAATGCTTATTGTTACATTTTTGAACTACTACTGCTTCAATTTTTGCGAAAATTTTCATTGAAAATTGCGCAAGATGAAATAGCGAACATGCGTTTGTTTTCGATAATTCTCATCAGGCCTTTACATTTATATGGTAATTGGGTAAGAAAACTATGCGGGTTGGTAGAAACAAGAGAATGGTTGTCAGGGTAGGGGGACGGGGGGAGGGAAACAGGGTCAATTTCTGATGAGCGTTAAAGGAAACTGGTAGTTGGCTGAGGAGCTAAGATGTTGGCTGTTAGATTAACAGCTTTTGACCATGGTAACTGCGGCGCCGAGACGACGTTCTTTTGGACGCACAGGGCTGGTCGGCGTAGCCTGGTGGTGGCCGCTTCTTCCGTAGCGCATTTGGTAGACTCAGACCATCGGAGAATGCCAAAGAGGCCTTCCGAGTGATCTACAAGGTATCCTCAGCCTTTTCAAAATTTATTGGACAGCGTCTGTTGGCTACGGCAGAAGCGACCGCTATCAGGCTACGCTGACCGGTACTGTGCACCCAAAAGAACTTCATTGCGACGCCACAGTTACCATGGTCAAAAGCTGCTAATCCAACAGCCAGCAGCTTGGCACCTCAGCCGACTACCAGTTCCCCCGAACGCTGATCGGTTTATTTACTACTGTTTCGTAAATGCCGAGTATGAAGTCTCATATAGTCACTTGCTTGCTTCAAGATTCTGACCCTGTTGGCATTTACCAGTCGAAGAAAATGTTTCAAGTTTTACTGTTCACCCATACTAGACCCAAACACGAGTTAGCGAAAGTCTTACAGCCGATCTGTTTTTTTGCTTCAACGTAGGTTCGCATTGTCGTCTCCCGTGTGCGTCTTGGCAGCCGTGCACAGAGGACGTCCGATGATTCGGTTATCAAGTTGGGTCTGCGCAAACGTCTCTCCGTTCCGGTACTGTCCTCCCTGCTTAGTGCTTTCATTCATCACTCCAGCAAGAAGACCTCTATGCAAGGCACCTCCTGCTCCTCCTGTGAACCCTCCCCGGTCTCCAGCTCCCTAGGTAAATGCCCGTGCGCGCCAGTACCGTCACTTCCCCCCACCAAACTCTCTCACACTGTTCCAATTCGCCCCCTTTTCCCTGCCTTTCTCGCTCTCTCTCTGTGCGTATAGGCGACGAGATGCCGCCGAAGAAGTTGGACCTCCTGTCACCAGACATTTGCTCCCTGGACCTGAGACGAGCCAGCTGCCCGGAGCAGTTCGCGCCGGGATTCGCGAAGAAACTGGCCGGGCGCAGCTTCCTCGGTGTCGTGCCGATGGCCAGTCTGACCCAGCTGGCCGACCCGCCCCTGATCGTGCCTCCTCTGTGCAGCGGCGTTGGCGACGGGGGTGGCGGCGGTAACAGGACGTGTGCGGGTGTCGTCGCAGGCGCTGGATGGCACAGCATCGCCACTCACGCTCGCAGTGCCACCAGAGACACTGCGGCCCGTCGGCCAATTCTACCGGGGCAGGAAAATTACATTGAGATTGACCGCAACCTGGCACCCAGTCTTGGGGTCTCCCTGATTGGCGGCTTCGAAACCTCTCTGGTAAGTGGCTCGATGCTGGCTGTTTGTTCAGGAGTCGTCTTTGCATGACTTTATAACTAGGTTCGTGCCTCTCCCTGTTTATCAAGGACTGGAAATTTTCCTCCCCGTCGCCCGTCCCTTGTTCTAGGCTTTATTCAGATAAGGTGTCTGCTTATTTTGCTCGTAAGGCGCGCACTTAAGCAAATACCCGTAAATGCGTCCGCACAGTACCCGTTGATTCAGTCTACACCGGTTACTACAATGCAGATATCTTGACAGGAGACTGCTCTCGACAATTAGCATCAAATAACTCTGATTGCTTCACAACTGAGTCAATTGAATTATTCAACTCAACCAAATCCCTAATATATCTCTGTCAAAATTTCGTACGGAAATTTAAAGTACGTAGTATGAATTCTGAACTATATGGCTTTCACCATCCCCGGGAGAGGTAGAAGGGACGATTTCTGGGAGCAGGTTGTATTCAAGCCGACGTTTCAAAAGCTTTCTCGCTTCCATCATCAGAGCGTGGTAACCGTTCTCCTGCTGGTGTCAGTAAGTGTGTCGAAACGTTAGCCTGGCGCCCATGTGTCAATCGATTGTACCGATCATTTTTTGTGGCTGTTTGAATTGTTGACGCCCTCGTGGGCACTTCCATGGGGTGCGTTAAGTCGTTTGTGTGCATCCTGAGCGTTTCCACCTTCTTTGCTCGCGGCTGCCGGTTGTCAACCTTGCGTATCTTCCTCCGTCAGACCTACTTCTCCATTCTTAGCAGATGTTAGCCTTCTGCTGAGCGCTTGGTAGACGGGATGATGGTCGATGGCCCTTTTTAGTGCACCAGTCGAGGACCAACTTTCACGCAGCAATCTTGCCATCTTATGGTTGGCTATCCCACCATAGAAAGGTTTCCATCCCCGATTTTCTGCATTTGTCCCACTTTTGTGCATTTTCCTGTTTCCCAAAACTTCACTAGCTGCTTAGGTCTTCTTTTGTCAAAATTCGCGCTACTTTCTTCCCAATTTCACACAAGTCCCTTTATGCTTCACTGATCTTCTACAGAGACTCAGAAAGAGCTTTTCGGAAGCACATTTTAGTCATCGCAAAAATAATTTCATTAAGAAATATCAGTCCAATATTAAGAAAATATATCCGGTTTCTGTGTATGCGAGTTTTTATATCTCCACCGCATACCTCACAACACGCAGCCTGCTGCAAGGCCTACGACGAAGCAAACGGTTGAAAAACGCCAATGCGTCCAGCAAACAAAATGTGCTGAAGTTGTGTTTAAGGTCGAATATGAAATGTCTGCCCCAAAAAGCATTTCCTGATTGCAAGACACTGCTGACTAACAAAAGCCGCCATGACACTACCCACCAGCAGTCTCACTCTACTAACTTTTACTTTTTTGTTGCTGACCCGATGACGCAATTAGGTCATATATGTGTAGTACATCCGCCCATTTATTGGCCATTCGTAGTTTCCTGCCCAGAATCGCAAGCGGTACGTGACTAGATAGGACATGCTATCTCTAGTGTGTCTAATTACAAGTTTCATCCTTCTATGAGTTGGCAGTTTGTTTCGCTTCCTTTAAGACGACGTCAGTTCGAGTAACGTCGCGAGTGAAGACATCAACCACATGCATCGTGAAAACGTCCTCCCTATAGACGGTGGCATGTGCACCAATCAGTCCACGGAGAAGTTGATTTTCGTAGCATTTACTCCATATATTATTGGCAGGTCAAACTTATTCTCCGAGTAAGACAAACGCAAGACAAAAAGAGAATGAATGCAAAGAAATCACTAAAACATGCCACGAGTTATAATGAGAGCTACCGGTCCAATGAGCCACCACTGAACCTTTAAGGCGTTCGTCTTGTTCATTATAACGAAGCCACTAAGAGCTGGATCCAAACTTGAATGACCCCACGCCCTCTCTCCCCCTTTCCCTCCCTCATGACACAATTAAGCAGCGTCAGAGTGGAGTTAAGATATTGTGCGTTGAATTGATTACTTTTTAGTACATATCGTCGCCTATGTTCCATTGAGCAAAAAGGCTCATGAGTTACATGGAATTGCGCAGACCATTAGGGTAGACAAGGCGAGCCTAATAGGTTCGAGCCGGATTCATAATCCTATTCGCGCTGTGGTGTACTCCCAGCTGTCCAATAGAGACTTCTTTAATAAAGACAAGAAACCGCTATATCAGCAGATCGTCGGTTTGTGGGGGAGATCAAAGTTATACAGGTCAACGATGGTAAGTAATTGGAAGTATTTGTTCCCTGATACGAATCTAAAACGAGCGTAGACAGCGGGATTTTTGAATTCAACAAAGCTCGCGATGGCTTTTCAACTGTACCTCGTCGTTTTATGAGTCAGATAACGGTTAGACGCATACAGCAGATTAAATTTCACAAAATGTCGACGCATAACAGCAAGGGTCACAGTTCAGTGTAAATGATGATCACCTGAAGGACACTACTTTAAACCAGTCTACAAGGAGAAAGGTAGGAGAAACAGTTAGCGTTAAGCAAGTCGTGATCAAAAGTAGCTGCCCATTTACCGAGGTAATTGGAGATTGACCACGTGATCTAGTTTCTTTCACAGGCCGGGTTTTACCCGCCGTATGTAGGCCGCTTCCAAGTGGCACAATGTCCGATTTGTTCGTGTCCTTGCCACGTCCTTGTCCGTACCGTATTTAGCACTCTGTGAGTTTATGGATGGAGGTTGAGCTTCTAAGGACAACGTGACGAGAATGTTTCGGAACCCAATCGGGGAAACAACGCCAACATAATGCGTTCACCCATAATATGCGCCCAGTACCTTTACTTTCTGGAGACGGTGGCCTATGTAGGAGTCTGTCGGGGATGAACGGAATTTCATAGCATTTACTTTACGTATTACCCTCAGACTAAACGTAATTAAAGAGTAAAACACAAACAAGGAACGAGTGTGCCAAAGAGTTACTACAATCTGCTTTTTATATGGAGAGCCGAGTAATGATGACAGTTAGCGACCCGACAGGCCATCACTGGACATGTTGGATGCACACCCCGTTGATTATAACGAGACTACGAAACGTCGGATCCACACTTGAGTGACCACATTCTCTCTCCTTATCCCCTCACGCCAGAAGTAAGCCCCGTCAGATTAGAGTCAGGGTGATGTAGGTATGAACATAGTTTCCAATTCACAGGTGATCAAAGTAGCGCAGGCAATAAACGAATGTGGGAGAAATGTCGAGCCTGATTGGTTTTAACCGGATTCATAGTCCCGTGCGCGCTGTGTTGCATTCCTAGATGTCGAATATTACTTTTTCAATAGACACAGGCAACTGCTACACCAGCAAATGGTCGGTTTGTGGGTGATAAAAGTGTTCCAAGTTTGCATATATAACTGCGTTTTTTCAACGGCTTGCTTACAAAGGCATGTATTGCACTCGTATGTCCTGTCTGTGAACTTCAGACTAATTTCGCCGATCTCTTTCCTACAGGGCGTTCTACAGATACACGAAATTTTTCCCGAGGGTGTTCTTGCCAAGGATGGACGCCTGCAGCCTGGCGACCGCATCATCGCCGTCAACCATAAGCGCCTCTGCAACATGTCCTTCGAGGACGCCGTCAACACCATCGCTCACGCCTTCTCCGGTATTCAACCCATTGCCAGCGATGCAGATCTAGCTACCTTAGCCGCCAAGACAGCGACCTCCCCCAAAAGCAGCACCAACAATCCCGGCAGCCGGGCTGACTGCTACGTCAGCATGGTTGTGGAGAGGCTGGCTGGCGTGCAGACCAAGTGGTACGACCAAGAGGTTACAGTGGACCTGCTGAAGCGACCCGGTCGCGGCCTCGGCATCTGTATTGCCGATCGTACAGGTCCAGCCACGAGGTCTACGCCAGCACGTAGCGGTGGTGGCGCCACCGGTGATGCAGTGGCCGCAGAAAAGCCCATCACCCCGTCGCCACAAAACGGAATAACTTCTACTGGCAACAGAACTACGAGGGATCAAGCTCCTACGACAGAAACCACCTCGCTGGGAGTGATTATTTCTGACTTGGTAAGCCACCTGTCAAAGAGGTCACGTGGTGCAATATGAGGATCTAGTACTGACATTCATTACTAGAATGCCTTTAGTTTGTGGTATAGTTTTGGGAAGAAGTTACTCAAACGGAACGAAATTGTGCGTTGCTTGTCCGAACCCTTAAAAGTTCTGAGCTATTTTGCAGCCATGCATGAAAACGTCCTTTCTTTAACGTATTTAGTGGAAATTTATTTTTTTCAAATGCTGCCCTCGGAGAAAAGGTAACTTTCGGCTTCAAAGTTTTCGCAGTTTTGATACTTTTTCAAGGCAATGTAAAATTTTTCCACACTCTTCCGTTTATCAGGGCTCCTTTTGAACTCAGGTCAAACAAGGCCTTTCAAAACTGAAAAGTACCTTCTCTTCAAGCATAAAATT
>JAYGXS010000003.1:5404909-5549795 GCA_036362985.1 Ligula intestinalis | reverse complement strand
CGCTCTTAGCTCTGACGTTAGCCTCCAGTAAGAAGTTGAAAGCCCAGACGAAAAAGACCTTCAGTTCAACGCACGAAGACCCTTCTATTTATTCTTCTTTACTGATCATCTAAGCATGGTCGCCATGCATATCGCCTGATGGTATATGAAAAGGCTGTCTACCAGCACGCTATACTTGCGCTCGTAGCAACTTTATCGGTAAGGAGGACTTCTTTGGCCCCCTAAACAGTAACTTTCCGCAACACACGTGCCTTTGTGTCATATTGCAGGTAAAGTAAGGTTCTGCTTTTGGTTAGGGTTAATGTAAGGGTCCAGGTTAGGTAAGCGTTGGTGTTAATTGATAGAAGCAAAAACGTGAGGTCAGAAGTACAAGATGCGATGGCTGCCGTTCTCCTACTCCGAGACACTGAGACATTGTCTGAGTGCGGGAAAATCAGTCAAGTGGAAGGGTCGGGCTGAGCAACAACTCTGACGACAACGAACATAATTTTCGCGTTATTATCTAGCCCGCATCCAGCACGGAAAAAGAAATCGCATCAATTGCGACCCCGCAACTGTGATTACAGGAGCTGATAAGCAGAGTGCGCACGCGGTCGCGTAGCCGCCACTAAGAACTTTAAATACTGCATAATCTATGCATATATCACTCTAATCTGTGCAGGTATCACAATATTCTACGGTTACTTATGATGAAAGATGTGGTGTCACTGTAGACTGAGGGCAAGATATGCACTACGATTCAGGCTTAAATCAGAGCTGTTTTTAGGGTAAGGGCAGGACAATATTTACCCTTCATGGAGTTAAGCATAAGGTTAACTTTATTATTTATACATTACGTTCATATCCGCATGTCGTGTTTAGGGAACCATGAAAGCCATATTTACCAATTTACCACTAAAAAATCAAAAATGTTATCGGAAAATTAGTCTGTTGGTTCTTCCATTTAACGGCCCTTTCGCGTTCCCCTGTTGTGAGCGCTTCCATAGAGAGAAAACGCAGATTTAAAATCGGAAACCAACAGTATGTAGACCTAGTGTTTTATGTGTTAGCAAATTTGTTAGCAGAAACACGCCGCGCCGTATTTGAAAACGCACCTAAAAGGGGTCAACTTAAAGAGGGGGCATGCCAAGGAAGTTCTTGGATGACACTGACGACCGAAACTGAAAGACGCCTGTCAGGAATATCGCCCAAGGGTTCACGGTAATAATCATCTCTAGTGCATATTACAAAGGCATATGAACACACTACATCCCATTCAACACAACAACCACTGATTGAACTCGCAAGAACACACTATCTGCCGGAATATCTAGTCCAGCTCTTCAACCCCAAGCGAAAACCCTTTCAACCCCACGCTCACCCGTCGCATTCGCGACGTGGAAATATCGATCATGGGCTCCCTTCTCACTGTCTCCCAAACGAATTAAACCCTAGGTTATTTATTCCGATATCGGGCTCCCACAAACACCTCCCGAATGTTGCTGGCTCCTCTGCTGCCTTATAATCAGTCCAGTTTAGTTTTTACCAAAGGGAAACATTGCGAGTTTTATAGTTCAAGACATTTTCCATGTGAAGAATGTCCCACATTAAATGAACAAATCAAATCAAACAAATGAACAGTCATTCCGTCCTGACATCTGTCTAGCCTACATTATATTTTTCAATGACAGAAAACGTGCTTGACTGGTCGGATATCCAAACCACTTCCTAATTTGTGTAACTGCATTTGTAAGTAAAAAGTACTACTGACCGCAGACTATACAAGTGCCTGTCTGGGCATAAATTAAGTGCAAATTATTTGGCTTTCAAACGTCCATTTCTCCCTCTCTTATTAAATTACACTCGCAAGGTCAAATTGGAACAGGTTAGAACTATATTAGATTGCCTAGCTTACGAAATGCGAACCAAAACTCCGAAATGTTTTTTTTTATTCAAAAAAAAATCGCTCATGAGGGATTTTAGTATCGATTTTCATACAGCTAATTCTCAATATATGTAAACACATCAAGATATCCTCTTTCAAACTTTTTCCTTCCAGATCGCGTGCAGAATGCAGACTGCCTACTTAATTAGGATGAGTTTTCTCGTTAACTTTCGATGCGCTAAAAAATTCAAGCATACTTCCTAGAAAGCATGGAGAAAACATTTGAATTTGGACTCATCTTGTTATCAATTAAGCATTATCTTAAATTTGTGAAAATTCCCGTTGAAAAATTCAGAAGATGAATTGGCGAACATAAATGCCTGATGAGAATCCTCGAAAACAAACGTATGTTTGCCAATTCATCTTCTGAATCAACTATTCTTAAAACGTGATGCCTTCGTCTTTAAAATTGTTTCAAATTGTGCGATTTTTACAACCAATAAGTATTCGAAAAGTCAGTTGATTAGGTTAAACATGTTTTTGACAATTCTTCGTCACGCCTTTAATTTTGCAAAACAATGAACATTTCAACGTGTACAAAAATCAATAATTGCCATAGGTGGACGCCTATTGGCCACTGCGGACTTTGTCAGTCTGCGCAAGTGGTCGGCGTGTTGGGTGACCGACTGCCTGGGGGCTATCTGCTATCGTCACCTAGCGTCGGTGTCGGCGACGCAAGGGACAAAGCTGGTGTTAGAACCTTCCTGCAGCAGAGTACTGGATTAATTATACGTAAAACCACTGCTTCCGCTGCTGTCAGCCCCCGTCGGTGCAGGCTTTTGGAGAAGTTGGTTGGTGTCCGGTAGACAACCTGAAAGGCTCCACTAGTATCGACTCGGTGATTCGTATTGACAAGGTGTTCGAGAATAGGGCTCGAGATCGATTTAGTTTCACCTTTCCTCAACCAGGCCAATACGTGTTGGCGTACTCTCTTTTCCAGGCGCCTCGTTGTCCGGCCAAGTTAACCATGGGAATATTTACCGAACAACAAATGTTCATTTAATATGACATCAATTTATTATTGTTGCACATAAGGCATACAAGAAAATACGTATTCGTTGCAATATTGTATGTTGGTGGTAAACTGATTCGGATGAAATAGTGGCTTTCTATCGCAGACATTATCTAGGACGCAAAATGTTAATTTTACCAACAATCCGGGTTGGTAAAATCTTTTCTGACTTGGAAGCTGTAAGCATAAGCAAACAGAGTGGATGCCACTGACCAAATAATCTCAAGCAGCCTAGATGCATTTGCAGTTCTTGCCCTGGTTTTTGGCTTAATCTAGTCTCGGTAGATTTTACGCCTTCTAACCGCGCATTCCCGATCAAGGTTGCATTCTCATATGCGTCTAAGTAACATATCAACTATTTAACTGATATAACTATAAAGTCTTCCAGCGTTAAAAGCCTTTTCGTGAGCAAACAATAAGCACCGAATTCTGACAACCGGAGGAGCACATAAAATTGGCATCGAATTGTACAACAGAATAGGGGTATTTACCTTTGTCCAGAGAGAAGTCAAGGTCCTAATTCCGTTATGCCCTCAGGCCAGATAGTTCGCCACTCAGGACTGTCTAGTCTGGATTGCAAATGAGAACAAGTAATACGTTCACACAGACACACGCCTACGACTGGAGCCATGGGTAGCGTAATCAGCTTGATGGTGCGAATTAACCGCCGCTCTCTCTGTGTCATTATAAAGGGTTTCCGTTATCTCCTTCAAAAGAAGACTGGTCGGCCAAGGTTTTAGCAGCGAGTGCATACTGGCTGCCGACTTCCTAAAGGCCCACGCAGGCTAGCATTAGTAGTTTAGCATAGGCACGTACTTCTAGCAGCAGTATCCTGGTCCTCGTAATCCCAACCTAGTAGAAATGGACACAGTCTGGGGATATAGTAGAGGGTGCGGAAACCAAGACAAGCCCTGATGTGCACAGGGCCTAAGACCTTTACACCAAATAGCATAGATCCAGACTCACCCTCCTTTTTGAGATCAAGGGAGAATGAGCCCCAGTGTTGATTTTAAGTCAACGTCCCCTCTGACTAGTATTAGCGCCAGAACTAGTACCGTGTTCTACTAATATTCAGGTACGTAGTTAGTCAGCAGTAGTAGGAGTAGTAGTAACCGCATCATTCTTGAGCACCAGCGTTTCCTTAATCCACGTCACGTTTGCCGAATACTGCCGTCAGAAACAGTACCAGTGCTACTAACACTCAACTATATTGTAAGTTAGTGATAGTAGAAATATTAGTAGCCTTATGAGTCTCGGCCCCTTTGAGCCTGTCTTGACACCTAGTGAAGATGAGTGAGGGTACCCACTGTGGTAGTATCTGCGCAAAGTCTACTGTCACGTAGAAGTAAGTAAGGCGGTTTTTTGGCCTGCAATGGAGAAAGCGGCCAACGCCTGGTCTTGCTAAGTGTTCTTGACCCCCGAGGGAAGATTAAGAGTGTGGTTGGCGCTGACTACGTCTGTTATTATTATAATCTACCCCCTACGGCCACTCACTTTGACTGCACGAACCTGTTGGTGCGTATGGTAGACTTCATCAAAATCGATGGTCAAACACACAGCGGCGAAGAATTTGCACTTGATGAAGGGTGCGAAGTAAACTTACGTAAGGGAAAACTAGAGACACTATCGAGTCAGAGCGACAGGTCTTGTTAAATTTTAGCCATTATGCAAGAGCATGTATGTTTTCCTATTTCAAATGGAGTTAATCTTTGCTTTCTGTGGATTCTTCTAAAATAGGCCAGGTTAGTAGCCACTATCCTAATGGAACTATGAATAGATCAGATTACCACCAAAGGCACAGGTTCCCGATTTCATGATCATGTGTGCAAGTCAGAGGACCATTAAAAAGTAGCATTTTGTGGACACCAATACTCCTGAAACTGAGTGAGGCTGACCACGTCATAGGAGCCGGAAGCTCTCACTTCTTCCCCGATAAAACTGCCACAATTTACATTAAAGGGTTAAAAGAATTTCGGAATCAAGGCATTGGCAGATCAATTGTGGTGGTTCCTAGCATACGGGCATGCAGAAAACGAAAGCCTCTGGAAGTGCAGTTTTGGCTGTTTATGAAAAATATGATCAATTTAATTTCTATAAGTCAGGATATACTTATAGCAACGTTACATTACCGTTAACCATAATATAGATGCTTTAAACTCTCAGTGGATTTTCTACGTTATATAAGTAGTTTGTGCGTAGGCTGTACTCGGCAGCAACTCCAGCATAAGCAACTTTCGACAATGTCAAATGCAGGTACGAGGGTAAAGTGAACGTGAAGCTGTCAAGATATCAATATACCGTTAGATTTTATACTTTTTGATAACATTATAATCGGCTTTCGATGTTGTCATCGGAGTTTTGATGTTGCCTATTTTCGCTGAATATTAAAAATGTTATTTTAGAAAAAAAAGAATTCGATCTGCATTGGAACTAAAAATTATCGAATGTTCGACGGGGCAGGAGTAAACACGATGTGCTCAAGAGTTTTCGATGATTCACTTTTTTAGGTCGAAAACTCCATTTTGAAATCGGTGGGATATATGGCCTCCTGCTCATCATTAATTTTTTAGCTAAATACTGATAGCTCTGAAATCGGATAAAATTCAGCTGTCCGCAGGAATAATTAGCTGCGGTATTTCCATGCGCAAGTGGTCTCATAATTCTTGTTCTTAACTCATATTTAATCATGAATTTCAACCGACATTTTTTTTCTTTCTACCGTATCGAGTGGAGTATAACCCACTCAAGTGTACATTATAAAGTATTTAAATTATATATACGTTTTTAGATAAAAGGCAGCATCGCACATACGGACGGCCGAATCATGCTTGGTGACCAAATCCTCTACATCAACGATATTGACGTACAGAATAGTTCCAGGGAGGAAGTTGCCACACTTCTTAAGGTAGTTTCCTTTTCCTGTGTAACGTTTATTAAATTAGACAAGTTTCCCTTGCAGAGCGTTAACTCAGGATAAACTTGAATTCGTAGGTAACGTTGAGAAACCACTACCACTGATTGGGCCAGTCAGCGCACGACTCTCCTCCGCGAGTGAATCCCTAGGTGCCGCTGACTGGCTCATAACAACTTGTTCAGTTTTCCATAAAACATATTTTTTGATTAATCGACTCTCACTATGCGTCAAAAAGTGAACTTAAACTGCGAAAAATAAAGTAATCTCCCAGGCGGACAAAGATGGTATTTAACGAATGAATATAAACGTTTTCGTTCCAGATACTTGCGTGAGTAATGAAGCAGGCTGTTCGAGCAGCAGAACAGTCCCTTTATTGCTTTCAGCATTCAAATTAGTGCAGAAGTTCATCGTCAGAGGCGGAATGGATATGCGAATGTGTCTCTTTGTCGATACTTACACATTCGAATGCGGGGGATCCAAAGAAGAGCATGATCGAGGATATGGTATACCCCATCATATATCAGAAGCGTCCCCGAATCGGCTGAGCGCATCGCCGCGGGACTAGCTGTTGGAATTGCACACCGGCCCAAATCTACCATGCGCAGGAGGGTGCTGAAAATCAAAGACCGGCTTAATCCCAAAGAGCAATCTGGGATAGTTTATCACATTCCGTGCCTTACTTGTCCTTCTTCTTACATAGGTCAAACTGAACTTATGCTCGAATAGCACATACATGAACATAAGCTAGCTGTGCGATGGGACAACAAATTATCGCAAGTTGCAATCACAGATATAAAATTGGGCTATGAGTTCAACAAGAGAATTTATTGAAGCCTGCTCCACGGATCGGAACTCAATTAATCAATTTATCCATTTGGATCCAGCATACACAGCTTTGCGCAGCCACCACCAGACATGTGTCACTGACAGCTGATTGGTTTATATCCTCTTTAATTGCCCCTTTTTGTTGTTGTTTTCACCTCTCACGGTAAACTCCTGCAAGAGCTTGACCGTTCATGATAGCACAGCACGGTGGTCAATCGGTCTTCTTCTTTACTTTAGTTAACTTTGAGTTACTTCTCAATTCCGAATGAGCAAATTGGTTTTCATTCCGTCTGACGCTGAGTACTTGTGTAAATTGTCTACAATTCTCACCATCGGTCCTAATTGTCCTTTTTTGTTTGCAGGCAGCACAAGGAAAGATTACCCTGCGGCTAGGTCGACTAAAGAACCAGACTCGCTTGCTCAGTGCAGCATCAGCGTTCGTGTCCAGTCCCAGGCAGTTAAAGAAGGACACAAGTTGATGTAAACAGGCATGGCGGTAATTGCTTTTATATGCTCCTTCCAGGGGGCAACTGCCTGCTCCTTAATTTCCTTTTGCAGGCATTTAAAGCGGTGCAATGAGTGCACTCCACGGGTTGTGTTTTGCGAAGGGACGACCACCTAGTATTAGTTAGATTAAATGCGTGTTTTTGAAAGGTGTGTGCCATAGAAATCCTTTAACTGCCCTGTACTGCCTCTGTAAAACGTTGGACGTAACGGTTTTGGTAAATCGGCGCGTACGGACGGTCTGGCTGGCAGCTACCCAAAAGGTCGATTAGCCTAGAATAGAGCCTTGGCAAGCCGTTAGTTGGGGCGGTTTTGAAAATAGTCCTTTGCTCGACAGATCGTTTTTTAATGCTTTGTCGGCCCGTTTTCGTTCTGAGTGCTACATTCTCAGGGTTAAACGGGTGATTTATCATCGATGCAGGGATCGAAACTTATTTCACCGATACCACAGGATCTATTTCTGACAGCAATTTCGATTGGAGAAGGGGACAAGTATTTCCATATTGCAGGTGGAGTCGCGGTTGGTGCCATAAGGAGAGCCCTTCTGGGTCCTTACCCGAACCTTAATTCCAGCTTCCTGGAATTTTGTGTTTTTAACAGATTGATAAAGAAGAAGACTTGTCGAGCACCGGATCAAGTGGTTTAACATCCTGAGCTCTAGAACTCTTGCAGGAGTCGATCTTCAGAGATAATAAACAGCAACCAAAGGGAGGATAATTATAGTGGCCATAGGCCAATCCACTGTCAACGAGCATCAAGGCGTCAAGGGGTAAGAAACATCAAACAAAAATGGATGGGGTTGGGGAGGGAAATTACAGTGGCATACGCTAATAAACTGTCAGTGAAGTCGGTGTCATAAATAGTAATAAGTGTGGACGAGAAAGAAGTCGTGTCGAGCAGCAGGTCAATTGATTTATTGTTCTGAGCTTTTGATTTCTTACAGGAGTCCATCTTCAGAGGTGAGAAAGGAACCAAAAAGAGGGTAATTATAGTGGCCATAGGCCAATCAACTGTCAGGAATCTGGATTCATTAGTGTAATTACTTGTCCCCACGGTAGAGAGTCCCGGTGATCCTGCCTTCTCCTCTTGGCAGTTCGTCGTGGGGTCCTCTTCGTTTGCAATTATTTCTTTCGGTTTGGTCTTGTTCAATCCTTTGCTTATATAATGAAGTAAGACTTTGTAGGCCGCGGGGAGGTCTAGATACCTGTTGACGGAGTTGGCTTCTGTGTACCATGCCTCAAACGCCAACCTTTCGGCTTTAGAGTTTCCTCGGTCTACGATGGTTGCTCCTTAAATATCGATGTCGTGGCCAGTCTCTCTAATGTGTGCTGCAAGCTATAAGTTTGGGCCTAGTCTCCGAGCCGCCAGCTTGTGTTCGCGTAGGCGGGTCTGCAATTTTCGGCCTATTTTTCCAACGTAATTACAGTCTCCATCGTTGCAACGCATCTTGTAGACAACTGCAGAGATTTCGGTAGGGGGCAGTCTGTCTTTAAGTTGCATCGTACGGTGGCGTATTGTCGTCTGAGGTCGATGGGCTATGTCTACTCCAGCGGGCTGTAATAGTCGTCAGACTGTTTCATTTATCACTGTGTCGTCCATTGGACGGATTTGTGTGGCAACTAGGCGCACACCGAACAGTTACAGGCCGCACTCGTCGATCCCTGGTGCCTTCGGGACTATCTTACACTCTTTCTGTCTCGAGCCACGCCGCAAGGCGGCTAATGATTTAGGCAGAAGGAGGTTACCGATATTGTATATTTCAGATTATTTTAATAAGCTCAATTCAGCAGATTTCGGGTGACTTTACTTTCCTTGTTTTCTGAACTTTTCAAGTGAAGTATGGGACAAAGGACGGAGGCTACTTCTTGGGTGTGTACTCGCCAGGACCACAACTGCTCAATGACGGGAATCAGCTGTGTCACTTTTTTTATATCATCATCTCTTGGAGCTTTCAACTATTCCAGATTTCGAATTGTATTTTCTCACATATTTATATCAAAAGATAACTCTCTTGCAGCTTGAATCTTCCTCCTAGTATATCTTACTCTTCCGCCTTTTAGCGGAACAGTCAAAATTAAATTCTGCTAAAACGGCCCTTCTAGTTCTACACTTCAGAAAGTGGATTGGCTACAACGGCCGACTATTTAGCTCAACTTCAGGAAGAAGTCATAAATTTTATAATCTGGCGCTTTAGCTTGGAATATTTTTTCACTACTCCGATTCAGTGGTGGCGTGTTTATAGCCACACCCTCTTGCAGGCAGAATAGAGATTTTATGTTTGATGGTGCACGCCCATTCGCGAATTTTCATTGTGCTTGAGGCAAAAGGAGACCGGGACGATAGTAGGAAAACCCTGACGCGGACCAAGACGATTTAAACAAATTGTGTTTAATGCTGATGGATGATACCGTACTAGTGTCAGATGGGACATAAAAAGTCAGGTTGGTTGACGACTATTCTCAAATGGACGTATAGTGAATTTCGGCAAAAGCAAAAAATTATTGATGTCGGAGAATCTTGCGCGGATTTTTATAGGTTTCGCCGTCATTTGGCTTGAAGGAATGTGGTGATGAGTTGAGATATCTAAAGATTTAAGCACACGGTCAAATTACCTGATGAGTAACAAGGACATGAGTGCAAAAACTCAAAAGCACAAGGGTGATGTTAGATGCAAGGCAGGGCAAATTTATTGGAAAGGCTCATAGAAATGGTGTTGGTAGTGTTCATGGAAGATGAGGATAGAAGCGGGGATGCGAATTCTAGGAAGCAGTCGGAAAGAAATGCAATGGTAAAAATGCGTTTTGTTTACCTGACATTTTGGGTTTGCAATCGAATACATTACCATTGGGGACATTTGGAGACGTGTGGGGTATGTAAACCCATCAAAATTGGTATTTCCTATGGTCCGTCGAGATTCAGCATATCGAATACTTTTGTCAGGTCTACGAGGGTCGTGTAGGGCTGGGTCAGGGACTTTCAGCGAAAAGTCTTCTTTGTTCACTATTCAGCACCAGTGTCTCAAGGTGGTGAAAGACGAGGCAGATGATTTTCTAACACTCGCCAGTACTGCAAACCGCGAGTGTGAACGCTTCAAGCTCCGAGAGTTGACCGATGACCAATTCAAGTGCCCCATTTTTGTGAGCGCCTTGCAGTCACCTTGTGATGCTGAAATCTTGACCCGTCTGCTCTCAAAAATTGAACAGGACCGGAAGTCTACTCTGCAGACATTGACGACCGAGTGTCAACGGCTGAAGAATCTCAAGCATGATTCTGCGATCGTGGAGCAACCCAGTTCCTCGTCTGCTGCCACTAATGTTCTTGCCGTCACTCGGACTAAGTCGATCTTGCCGCAGAATTATCATGACCCCACACCCAGAGAAGCACCATCAGCGTGTTGGTAGTGTCGTGACTGGCATTTTGTTCGCTTCTGTCCATTCAAGAAGCATGTTCGTCACAAATGCCGTAAATGTGGGCATAAGGCTGACCACTGTCTAGCAAGCCAACCCCTCAAATCAAGGGCTTGCGGCAGGAAGGCAAGAAGTTCCAAACGCCCTTCATCTTACTGTGGCCTAAAATCCTCCTCAATCGAAGCCACATTTCAGACTGAATTTGTGGCACGAAGGAAATATCGTAAGGTTACCATAAATGGCAAACCTGTACGCCTGCAGCTTGACACGGAATCAGACATCAGCACCATCTCCAAGCGCACATGGCAGAGGAGTGGACGGCCTCCGATAATCACATCTTACAAAAGGGCCATGAATGTTTCTGGCAAATTTCTCCAGCTCACGGGTGAGCTTGATTGTGACGTTTCCTTCGAGGGCACTCATTTCAAGGGAAAATGCTATCTTCCCAACCGCTCGACGCTTGATTTAATTGGCCTTGATTGGACCGAGAAACTCCGTTTCGTTGACTTGCCACTAAACCCTCTGCAATGGTATGCAGTCAACTTGGCCAGTCCCGCCAAATCAAATCAGCTGACAACAAATCTGATGTGAACGCCCCCACATCCTGCCAAGGTGCCTACGAAGAAGAGCGAGGCGAAACCAGGAGAGAAAGCGTCAGCGGTTTCCGAGCCCCATCAAACACCTGGTCGTTCAACTCCCAACGGCGCGCGAAAAAGACGTGGTGTCCCAACATAATCTCCATCCTCTTCTCACACGACTGCTGCCGACCCCCTAGACCTCTCCGTGAGGGACCCCAGTGCTAAAAAGGCACCGACTGCAGCCTCTAGGCGACCAGGTCGAAAAAGAATGCGAACGGTTCTGTTAAACGGGAACCCGCTACTTAAATCTTACGATTTTTCTCCAAAGAGGGGTGTGTTTGGGCAGCCTGACAAACAGCCCCAACAAGCAGTAGCTTGCAAGTACGTAGCCGCGTCCACAATAGGCTATCCATCGGCCTACGCGTGAGCTAACCCATTGTCCTAGACAATCAATCAATAATTTGAATTTATAGCTAGTCAGTCATTGAGCCAGTAGCCAATCCTACCTGCAACTATTTCAGGAGAGAATCTGATTGGCTCAAGGGACATCGTTTACACACGTCTGATTCCTGAATACGTTGTACCTCATACACTAAATTACTTTCGCTGTTGCACACTTCTTGTCATGTTCTTCTTTTGGGGACTCATACAAGGCGTTATTGGGCGGTGTTATCTCGGCCTGGGCTTCCGTAAAAACAGACAAGAAAATCAGAGGCGAAGTAAATTTCTGTTAAGATGTTAGCCGGACCAAATGCTAGCAACGTTTGGAGGCTTTCCTAAGCCTTCGAGCCTAGCCAAAATGTCTTTGTTGATTAACTCCGGCCGCATAACAGGTGATGACTTTATACGCGGGATGACCTTAGATGTATGTACGCACGCACACGAGCGTATGCAAGGCACAAAGCCTGAGGGTCAACTGGTCGCGTGATGTTATCCCAACGCGGCCAACCAGGCCACAAGAGAACGCACAGACAATCTCTTATAAGCGACTGTCACCCCCTGACCAATGATTGTTGCAACAACGGACTGGTGACGACGCCAGTACGCTCCCAATGCCAGGCTCAGCCCGAGGCGGGACACAAAGAGTTGCAGCCCCACCGAATAGTGAGGGCAGCAGCGGCACAGCCACCCGAATTATTGATGAAAGAAAATACCCAAATCTCTGCTGACATAGATTTCTACTTAAATTCATAATTATATTTACTGCACAAATAAAGTAAAAACATATGCTGCAAACAACACAAAGCATTATCCGGAACGTCGCAGACGAATCAGCCAATTTTCTCAGGATTTTATTTGCTTCAAGTCGACAATTTCAATTTAATTCCTCCCCTTTCATCAATTTAGTAACGTACTGTTTGTTTTTGGTAATGGCACGCAAAATACGTCGAGCTGATATCCATCTTCTTATGCCAAGGCGTGGTACTGTTTTGATAAGCTCGCATTCTACAGAGGAAAGCAACATCGCATCAGGCAGGACCGGTTTTACAAAACTCTTTTCAGATGAAACTATCGAACAAGCCCAAACTTAAGGAGACTGGTGGCCTTTTATGCCATGACCTTTTATGGATCATTAGATAGCGTTATCTGATACCAACTTCCACAAATTAGGATTCGAATCCATAATCTTTGAGCGTCATTAAGTAAAACACACTAACCCTAATTCCACAAGCGATACAAATTGCGTCTCAAATCACATTGGAATGAGATTTTCGTCTAATCTAATCAGTTAGAGCTCTCCTTTTTCGTGGAAATCTTACCGCCTGGGGGAAATTAAGTCGGTTGCTCTCTCGGTGGCCATTCAGAATATGGTTTTCTTGGTTCTAGATGAATGTAGCATTATGAGTTCTTCGCATGCAGACTGCATGGTCATTAGACGGTCATGCGAGCATCCTCTCCCTACGCATACGAAACCCCTTCTTATAAAGCAGGTGGTTTATTCTGAAGAAGCAATTTGTGTTTAGTGCTCTCAGCTTTAAGAGTCGCGCGCTTTTATGCCGTCTCCCATGGGGACACTTTCGGTTTCATTGCTGGCAACAACCTCTGTTAGGGGGTGACAGTGGCTTATAAGATATTGTCTGCGCGCTCTCTTTTGGCCTGGTTGGCCGCATAGGATAACGTCACGCGACCAGTTGACCCTGGGGCTTTGTGTAGGCCCATGTGCGTTCCTGTATGCGTGCGCGCGCGTGCGGTCTAAGATCATCCCGCGTGTTAAGTCATCGCTTGTTATGCGGCCAGAGTTAGCGAACAAAGATATTTTGGCTAAGCTCGACGCCTTAGGTAAGCCTCCAAACGTTGCTAGCATTTGGTTTGGCTAACATCCTAACACTTGTCTCCTTTGAGTTGGGTAGTGTGTTGATTTGATTTGAGTACTCGTGAGCTGGGGAAATCCTCCAGTACCATTGATAGCCGTTTTGCGTGATGTGATCATCGGAGGCCTGAAGTAACGGTAACAAGCTTAAGATATTCGTAGCATTTTTGCGCGATGTGATCATCAGAGGCCTGTTGTAACAGCTGACGCGTGACGACGCCAGTCTGCTCCCAATGCCGGGCTCGGCCCGAGGCGGGACACAAAGAGTTGCAGCCCCACCGGATAGTGAGGACAGCAGCGGCACAGCCACCCGAGACAGATCCTCCGGGTTTTGTACACAATAAACCCTCCTCCGGGTGGATTCCAGAATCATGCCCTTCTTATTGCGTTCTTCCTCGGAGATTTCAACAGGGCGTAATTCAATGGCAACACACGTGGTGTCATCGTTATAACACTAACGACGCTGAACCCGTCGTTATAACAGTTTCCACTTGGAGCCGTCAGTTGATGGTGGCATCGGATATAGCGGAGGGCGGTTACAGATGATTTTGAAGCGCTCCGTCCAACGCTTCAGAGTTCGCGTCTTATCAGTGAATAGGGTAGTTTCATCAGCGCTGAAGAGAGGAGCTGCTCCTTTGACTGTGGGGCGTAGACAGCCTTGATCGCAGCGAAGAAGTTCTTCATTTGTTAATATCCACACAACCGTGCATTTCCTCGGCCTTGTGAACCATCTTGACGTCCTGGATTTCTCAGCGCCCCTGTTACTGAAGCCAACGACAGCGGTAGAAGGCTGATGTGTTTGCGTCTGAACAGTGATCAACGTAGGCTTTGTGCAGGCCATTTTTCTTGGCAAGCAGGTTGCTGATGATTGTTGTGTCGTTCTAAAAAATAGTCCAGCTGTTGGAAACGTGCGCGGCCATGGACACTTTGGGCGGTGGATTGGATTGTGGCCCTCAGTTGGAATAATCGGTTCGCTATGAAATCGTCCTTGTCAGTGGCTGGAAGGCTAGCTAGCTAGCTAGCTACTGAACAAGCTCGTCGCTGAAACGAAGATAATGAGCTAGCAAATTCAACAAAACAGTCTTTATACTACCTGTGGCTTGTTTACCTTGAGGCCTCCTGTGTGGCTGATGACGGATCTTCATATTGGGGATGAGGAGGCAACGATCGGTTCGTGCGTCGGCATCCGCAATTTTCTTTGTCACTAGCATGCCCTGCTTATCACGTCACTGGACCAGGATATATTCTAGGATGTGTCATGCCGGAACCAGTGCTCTTTTCCTCATCACAGCTTATTATTGGGGATGCGTAGGCGTTGATAAAAGCGTGCTCTTTTTCGAATGACTAGTTCCATCCTCGGTTTTGGCTGATTCCTCTTAGGATTGTCGTAAATAGAACAAACATTCTGAGTTGTGCGAACAAGCGGAACCACACTAACAGCCTGGGGGTGCGAAAGAGGAGATGGAGACGAGGGCTTTTGCTTATTTGATGGTTTCGTCCTTGCGTGGTGCATCTGCGAACCACAGTCAGCATCTAGATGACGTGAGCAAAGAAGTCGTCCACGGTACCTTTTCTTTTGCGAGGAGGTACGTAAAACTGTTCCTGAATAGGGCTACTGCGTCAGCCTAGAAGGATACCACACTCCACTGTGGTTTGGCTTACCAGAAGAGCGATTCAAGTTCACCTGAGCCGTTAAATCGGATCGCACGTCATCATCTCCATGGGACTTATTAACGTGGAGGGCGGGGAGAGTAGATGGCAAGGGAAGCAGCAGCACCGATACTTTACAACCTCCCCCGATTCAATCCACCGCTTGCGTCGGTTATCCAGGTGTATACACTAGGCCGAGCTTAGGTTTGAGGCGACACTTTGAGTGTAGTCAACATTCACGAAGAAAATCATGCGACCCGCTACAGCCTACACAGGAAATTCCTAATGGTACATCACTACAACGCATGATCCTACATAATAAAAGAAATAAACACAACGTTCCGTAGTTGAAGAGCAAGGGCAAACACGCTCTACAGGTTCAGCCTGCACACGACATCATGGCAAAGCATGAAATGGTGCTCAGATGTGCAAGCATATAAGCAAACACATTATCCGACCGATTAGTCTATCAGAGTGCGCATACGCGCTTACTAACTTATTTTAACTGCGCAACAACCTATGAGCCAATCAGTTCTCCACTTTACTTCAACGCACGTATTTGGGTGGAAATCGCGCTGCCTTACTTATAGGGTTTTTGGATGTGTTTTAGTACGCCGCTCGAGCAAAGTTTTAGCTTTTTGCCGTCGACGTGTCACATTATAAAATTAAAAGCCAAATTTTGCTCTAAATCCTGTCACGATTAGACCAGTCGAAATGAGAAAGTGGTCGTGAGAAGACGGAGAGATTAAAATGATGGGAAGGGGCACCCAGGGTTGAACCGGGAAGCACTCGAGCTGCAGCCGAAGGCTCTATCACTGAGCTAAAACCCCGTGGTAAACGATCATAACCTTATTGCATTCGTGCTTTTACCAAGCGTATGGCACAGTTGCACGAGGTACGGAATATCTCCTTCCAGTTGGCTGTCCGTTGCTTAAGATTGCCTTACATAAGCCAGTCGCGCAGGCCGCGAACCCGTTCTCCCTTAAGGAAGCCTGTGTTAGGTAAACACCAGACTTCTTTGTTTTACTTCTTCCCTTTTGAACCTTTTGATAGAATCGGTATTTGAAAGGTAATTTAGTGACTACACATTCTCTGAAGCGAAGAAATTGAGCTATCAGTAAATGCAACCATTGCCAATAGAGGAGAATATACGAGCTCCAGGCACCAAATCCGAAGAAGAAGATGCGATCACTGGAACAAGGAATTTATTTTCCTGACGTTTCGCATTCCGTCGGGAATCCTTAGTCATAGATAATCGTAAACAGGTCCGAGACATGCACAGACCCTTATCTACGCATATCTCAGACCTGTTTACGATTACCGATGACTAAGGATTCCCGACGGAATCCGAAACGTCAGGATAATAAATTTCTTGTTCCAGTGATCGCATCTTCGTCTTAGGAAATGCACTCATACGCTGACACCTCGAATGCCATTGTTAAGTTCTGTTCCTTGCAGTGCCTGAGCTAACTCTTCCAAGAAGCTGCCGTTAACTCAGTCTGGTCTCACATGAACAATGCAAACAGACACAAAACTGAACCAGGAAATCAAGCTTAAGCTTTAAAACTGCAAATTAGCTTTACTGCCAGCTATGGAATTAAGGGTAGAAGTTGGCCGCTGATAGTTACTCTGGATCAGCCGAACCCAGTAGGTCGAACTTGTATTCGTAACGCATTACGCAAACATTAATTACAAGAATAAAACGTCAAATTAATTACCTGCTACATTCTACAGGTCTACCATTAACTTGCAGGAGGATTAAAATGTGACGAAAGGCGAGGATCGAACGAATTGAAAAGTTGAAAAGAGGCAAAAGGAAACATGTTTAATATATTCACACAGCTTCAGCAAAAGTCCGTGGAAAGAGCAGCACGTGAGATCGCAACACCTTAGCTGTTTGCCTGGTGACGACTGATAGCCCCTCAGCAGGGTAGTACGAAACTATTGAATGCCAGATCTAGTTTGCACAACACGTTAAATGCTCAAAAAGGCCATTTCAACCATCAGAAGCGATGACCTTCCTTGTGGGCATTAAAGGTATGAAGTGCCGGTGATTTTCATGTGAGTCATGCTTTCGTTTCGCTGAAGAGCGACCCGAGTTAGCCTGGCCGTTTACCAGATTGCATGTCGTCCCTTCCATGGAACGTTACAAAGTGGATGGAGGAGGAGGGGGGGGTGAGGAGAACACATGGTTTAGTCCGCCAGTCGAGACCCTTACCCAACTGCGAGCATTAGGTCTCGAAGAGAGACAGCTGAGTGACGTCCGTTGATGAAAGTTCACCGAAATCTAACGGAACCCACGAGCCTTAGGGTTCATTTCTTGGGCTCTAACAGCAGCCGTAGTGGCTAGTAATTTAGGCTGTTATATTTGCTGGTAGAAACAAGGGAGCGTAGAATTGCAACTGCTGGCATATTGACCATCCTCAATCAGTCATACCCAACCACAAGTAGTGCTCCAGCAAAGGCTCAAACCCGCGAACTTTTTGATCAAAGTTTATCGCCCTAACCAGTCAGCTTAGAAGTCGCTGTCTTCCTGGCTTCGGTCACGAGATATTGACAAGTGAGTTTCGCTAGCAGTTGGCGAAGGTCCATCAACGAGTATTAATATCTCCAGAACTAAACCAGCAAGAAACCGAGCTCGTGGCCTAATGGTTAGGGCGTTTGACAAGAATACAAACTAAACTGTGGTTCGCTATGATAAAGAGTTAAGACACCAGATTAATTCGATTGTTACCGGAACAGGCGTTCGTGCGATGGCAATAATTCTGGTAAACGCAGCATTTCACAAGCAATTTTGTATTTCACATATCTCACATTATAATGACACGTGTTGAATAATACAAAAAAGTAAATTGGCATGCCTGCTGCACTGCAAGACTTCCTAAAGATCATATTGCCACAAGGTTAAAAAAATTACGACCAATGCGTTATTGCGCAGGAAAAAGTGCATTTCGAAAACACGTGACCGACTGAAAGAATGTGAGCTCGGATTCCAAATTTGACGTAGATTTGAAACAACTGACATACTTGGCAGACCGCATGTAACGCGGTGTAGATCCCCAGTCCGTCCAGGAATAGAAGGCGTCAAACAAATGTAGGCAGGAGCTGTGCTGACAGGGGTTTTAGCCGTCGAGGCGCGCTCGGTTCAAATGCGGCATGGGTGTTTCTGAATAGGTATCGGGCGCACACTAAGGACTACAGCAGTCGCTAAAAACCGTGCAACTTTCATAACTTTTTAAAAGTATGATCCTAACTCTAATACTAGCATTTAGGAAAACTTAGAAATAACAATGAACAGCATTAGGCATATTCAGCATTTAAAATAACTATAAAAAGTAATAAGGGTTTGCAAAGAAATATAAAATTTTATCGATACTCCCGAAGTTCTGAAGACGTATAAATAAGCTATAAATTGAAACAATAGATTTGAATATTTTTTAAGCTCAAAACTTGAAGCAACCACCTTCTTCATATGGAAAGAACATTTTTGGCAAAATATGTTGTACATATTACCATTAGTGGATAAGTATTTATTGAATATCTTGGAAAAAAGTGTGTTAAAGGTTTTTTTTTGAGTGGCTTCATTGATAAATCGATAAATTGTGCATCTGTTCGACGTTTACCGTAAAAGATTTTCAATAAGGTATATGTATATAAACAGCATTTACTGAAAAAAATCGTTTTTAGATATGAATTTTTATTAATATGGTGCAATAAAAAATCTCATACTAAAACCGTTTCGTCACCACATTTTGTGCAGGAAAACTTCACATTATAGTTAAACATAATTTTTAAAATATAAGTCACAAATGTTTCTGCAAATAAATGTGATTTTTTCCACTTGTGTTCACTTGAATCAGAACAATTTTGGATAAAATGATCTAGTTTTGGAAGGGATATCATTAATATCTATGTTACTTATTTTGCAGGTCCTCCATAGTATAATCAACGTAAATAAGCAGTTCCGTTTTTCCTTTCGTAATAGCAAAGGGAATTCCTTCGATATGAGACTACTCCTAATTTTGCCAAAATTAATGGCAATTTTTCCTAATAAACCGAACAAAATAATGATTTTCCTAATAAAAGGGCTTTCACAAAATTTAATCCATTCAGTGAATCAAAATAGTGTTACCAAATATATGTTAAAGTACCAACTCAAATTTCATCACGAAAGTGGCACGTTCTTTAGCGACTTCTATAGATCTCTGTTTCCCATCAGTGACCACCAATTTCAGAAGGACTAATTCCTGACGTAACGTCCATGTTTGTGACCGCCTACGGTTAGTTCCTATTGACGTGGGATGTGCCTAGACTCCATACATCGAGACAAAAAGTTGACACCACGGCAGAGATGGGAGATATATCTGCACTCAGATCGTCTTATCATGCGCCCATAAAAGAGTAAAACAGGACGCGACTAAATACCTATGAATGTAACACTTGCTACGGTCAAAAATACATCTGTTCAGATGATCAAAATCTGTTGACGAGAGAATGTGATAGCAGTCGTTTGTGTTAAAAAGTCAACCTGGTGGAATCTTGATTAAGGTTTCAGAAAGGTAGGCAAAAAGCCCATCATTTTTTAATATGAGACAGGTAATAATGAGGGTTAAATGGGTAGGACATATCAGGGGAAAAGGAAAAATAATTAACATATAGAGCGTATTAAAGCGGAAAAATGGAAATAATCTAATGCTTAGCAGCAAAAAGTACGCCAAAAATAAAATGAACAGGTACGCATAGATCGGTAACTCATTAGAATATCAGAAAAACACCAAAAGTTAGTTCTGGTAGTTAGGTAAAGTGAAGTTAATTTTAAAATAAACACCACGTGCTACTAATCAATCTAAAGCTAAACTACAAACTAACCTAATACTAAAGGAAACAACTGAAAAATGCTAGCTTAAAATAGGCTAAACTAACTAGAATAAGAAGTAACAAACTAAAACGCAAATTAACTAACTTAAGAAAGGTAATGTAACATCAGCTATACTGAATAAACCAAAAAACAAATCTAAAACGAAAATAAAATTGAAAAAAACTTAGGGATGAACTCCAAAATTTAACTAAAAACTACATAAAAATATAAGTACGTCAAATGAACGAGAATACATAAACCAAGGTGAGGTAAACTACTAAAGAGTTTTAACTCAAAAAGAAACCGCATGTGTCTAGTAGCCCTAAAACTTAACCAAAAATAAATCTAAACGTAACGAAACAAAGATAAACTAAAATAAACTAAATTAAATATATATCCGAAAGTAGGATAAAATTTAAAAATAATAAAAAATTAGAAAAACAGGAAAATTAAAACAGATTAATAAAATAAATAAATATACTGTAACAAAACTCTTTAGGGCATGTCTTATTCGTTGTGGGACAACCATAGGCCTACTGTATTTGGCTATCCTCGTGTTAATCACCCAGTGTCCTGGTTTATGCGGTGATTGCTTGTTGGTCCATATCTGAGGCGCTAATTGTCATGACTCACATACTTCCACCCATTAGCAATCTATATTCTAAAATAAGCTGACGTATTTCTTTAAAATTCAAGTTTTCCCACTCTCGACTTCAGAGACAACTCCACCTAAACACCAAAAATACACTTAACGCATACACGGTCTAAGCCAAAAGTTGTGCAATTTTCATGATAAAAGTTGCCTTTTAGTTAAGCATATATTTGTTCAGATTTTTTGATAAACTATGATAATTTAATCCTGAGAAAGCCTTTTAGCTAGGAAATTTGCCATTGTAGTAAGCTTTATTACGAGAAATGGGGATTACGTTTCGCGACAATGGGAGCAGTCGCATATCGAAGGAATTTCCTATGCTATTGCATATAACAGAATCAAACTTTTTATTGATTTACATTACGCCGTGGAGGAACTCAAAAATAAGCCAAACAGGTATATGAGCTATCCCTTCCAGAAGCAGGGAATGATGTCCAACTTTTTTCAGATGTAAATAAGTTCAAGGTTCAAGGAATCGCATTTTTTTTCGGAAACAAGGAACAATTCAAACATGTAAAGATTAGGTTTTGCAATTTTGTGAAGTTTTATGCCATAAAAATGTAGTTGTAAATTTTTATGACAAAAGTTATTTTACCGCACCGAGGGAACGCGTGGCGTACTTTCAAATTTCATGTTCGGTAGTGCAGTGAAGATATCAAATCATTTCTCATCTGAAGCTGATTTTGTCCGCTCATGGAAGTTGACAGCCGAAGGCTGCCACGCACTTCATTAGCTAATATTTTGAATGTAAGCAAAACCACCGTTCGCAGAATTATTAACAGTAAAACAGCGCCAAGAAGGAAGAATCCTAAATAAAAATGGCCTACAACAAAAACGTATGACGATTTTTTATTCGACGAGCACTAAAAATACCATTTCATGCCCGTTAAGGCTATTCACAGAGAAAATTTGTCAATGTTCTCGCAGACCCTAGTTATATACAGAATGCGGAAATTTGGCCTTCATCAGCGGATGGCTATGGTTAAGCCATATTTAAGTAGAAAATGTATTAAGGAGCATTTCCGTTAGTCACAAACTTTCGTTTTGGAAAAGTTTTTTTACTGTGATGAAGTAACCTTCATAGAAAAGTCTACAAGGTCGGCAAATGTGGCGGCACTGATGGCGATCAAGTGCAGTGAGCGACCAATCTGGTGGTTGACAAAGGATACGATTGTCAGTCACGTATAGGTAAACATTGTCAAAGATGTCTTATGTTATAATGGCATTCACAGGCTTTGAATGTATATTATCATGCTACAAGACAATGCCCCTACTCACCGATAAAACGATTAATGATCATAATTAACCTTGCGACAATCATTTAATTTTCAAGACACCAGCTACCCTTTACGTCTGAAGCCTGCGACCAATTTTAATACTCCCAAGCGGTCCCGACCTCAGTTCGATTTAAAATCTTGTCACCTTAATTAAGATAAACTGGGACAAGCCCGCAAAACATCTCTTAATCCAACAGAAATTTGAGTTCTTCCTTAGTAATTATATAGACAACAACACAATTGACAACACAGTCGTCTCTATGTCTTCCCAAATTACTGCTGTTATCAACGCTAAAGGACACAACAAAATATTTGTGTGCTACATATTTATTACATTTCCTTATTTTGTCCTTTTATCTTAGTTCCTTACACTTTTGTCACTTATATAACGGCTTTTTATCCTTGGCCTCTCCTACAGCTTTTTTATGGAGTTGATAGTTTTCGGTCAGTCAAATAAGGTCTTCGATAATATATTCTACTTTTTACCTCGAAATATGCCTACTTTTAAGGATTTATTTTTACTTTCACGTACTATAACTTGCGGGTCTGTCGGGTAAACGTGTTGCCTGCTTCAAGGGATTTTATGAAGAGTCGATGGTACTGCGCGAAATTTGAAGCATACTGTATTGCTCTTAGTTGGTACTATCGGTGCCAGTCTTATAAATATCAACATTAGCGAACATATTTTTCTTTCTATAAGTCTTGAATTCTGTCAAAAATGTGGAACTTTCAAGTAAATTCAAATATTCCAGGAAACATATTTAGTGGTATGGGGCTGATCTATTGGAGTTTAAAATATGCTGACCTATGATTGGAAAATAGTTCACTGACGGCGGCTGCAAAGTGCAGTTACTGTTTAATTTGTAAAAAAATGTTGCAGATTGCTTGGCTCTGAGAACCAACATCACAGCATTCGTATTTGCTTTGCGCTCAAACTGCTGGCACTGACATTTATTTCGGAGATTTTGGCACATTTGCTTAATATAGTTGACCCAATCGTGAAAAAAACCACGGCGTTTGGCAGGAATCGAACCCAATTAGCAGGGAAGGTCTTTACACAGCCAGTGCTTTTCAACTTGAGCTACAAACGCCACGCCTTGCGCCGTGCATTAAATTGCACGTGGATCTATTTTATCCACACAACTTTGCTGCTCTTACGGAATCCCCAAATAGGGAATAGCAAGCTGACTGCCTACGCAGGATTTCCTAAGCAATCATCTAGAATCTACCAGAATGATTGCTATGCTGACTTAAGGGCTGCGGAAAGGCCTTCCGTGCTGTGCGGGTCAAACTCCCGCCAAACGCCGCGAGTTTTTCCACTGACACTTGCCAACTCTGGATTTCAGTGGAGGGTATTTTTGACTTTACATGAGTATGTAAGGGGTTTATTGTAAACCACATGACCTTAGTGTGCAGACCAACATAATGCATGCTTCCCCAGGCAGAACTCAGAGTTTTTCCTTGTATGTGACCGTGACTGGAAAGTACACGAAACTTTTACGAAATTGAAGTCGTCCTAGCTGTCACCGTAGTAGCTGTAAAGCAATATACGAATAATCCGGATTTAATCTCTTACTTCTTACCACATTGGCAGCACATATTCTGGCAAAACATCCTAAAAGCGTTCTTTCATGATCTAATTCTGCAGCAATATGCATTTCTGATGGTTTCGGCTAAGCTATTTTGTGCTTTGTATGCTATATGAATTTGGGTCTCGAATTGGTCCTTTTTAGCTTCTGATGCAATTTATCTGGCAACTGGGAACTCACTTTTGCAGGCGTGGCCCTGAAGTTCATATGATTATTTGAACTAAAATCCATTAGCGACTGTGGAGCAACAACTAAGCATTCCGTAGCTTCCAGTCCATACTTTGCATACAGGAATACTTTTCTATCAAAATTGGCAGTTAAAGGTGCAGAGAGCAAGTACCCTACAGAACTCTCCGGCCAACTTGGAGATGAGAGTAAATTTGAGTAGAAAATCAAATGCTCCCCAACTGCGAAAGGATATACTAAGAGGAAACATAAGCTTGTAATTTATTCATTAATTTTCTGCACAACCTACCAACCTACCTCACTTACTTGATGCTGATTTAAAGCATCCCGTGATCCTCCACGTGATCCTGCCAGTTTTCAAACTAGCAGAAAGAACTGTCTGCTTTAGCCACAATGTAAGCAGAAACGGTGACTGCAATCGTGCTAATGTTCAGCTGGAGCGTTCGCTACTTTTTATAACGTGACAAGAGACCGCTTCAGAAATAAAAGCAAAGTTAATGAGTGGCAAAAGGGGTTTAAGGGGAAATTGGATTTAAGTGAATTTTTAATCCTACTGGAGATAGGTTTTAGTTGGAAAAGCTGTGTATTTTGTATCACATCAGTACTTGAGGAATGTTTCAGAAAAAATATATACTTTTCGGATGAATGCATCTCCACAATAATGCATAGGACAAAATTTTGGGACATTTATAGGGTCGATTGTACCCACAGATGTGTGAGAACAAAAGTATTCAAAATTTAAAATTGAATTTCATATTTCCACCTAATTAACTGTTCGTACCTTTGCCGTTTTAACGCATTTGCTAATCTCAAAAGAGGATCTTTGTCTCTTACCAATGATTAAATAGACATTTCTTTGGATGGTTTTTTACGCGTAAGACAACCTGCTTTGCCTGTAGTGATTAATCTAAAAACAGCACCTCATCACAGATCAGACATTTCCAGTTAACAGGAAGGCGACGAATACCTCTCGCATCCTGAGTTACCTCAGCAACCATCCCGTCTCGCACAGACATAGCTGCGTGCAAACGCTCTATCGTCTTGTAGAAACTCACTGCAGCGAACCAGCCGACAAGAAGGCCGAGGTCCAGCATCTCAAGAAACTCTTCACAATGAATGGCTATCCTGGTGCCTTAGTCGAAAAATGCAGGCGAGGAGCCAAACGAAGAAAACCAATTGGACAGCCAGAACCGATACGCTGGCGAGCAATACCATATATTGCTGGTGTTTCTGAAGAATTCGCTCGACTGGTGAGCAAATTTGGGATTGGCGTTGCTCACAGACCAGAAGCAACAATCCGCAGGCAACTTATGCGGCCCAAGGACCCAGTACCTGTTAAGGAAAAGTCTGGTGTCATTTACCGTATTGAATGCCTTTGTGGTCAAGCCAATTATGTTGGTGAAACCGGCAAACGGGTCCTCACGAGAATGCACCAGCATGACCTCGCCGTGCAACGGAATGACAAGAATTCCCTGGTGGCCGCCCACTCATCCAAGCCAGGGCATAGCTTCGACTTAGAAAACGTGCGAATACTGGGTCGGTCAGATGACCGAACTTCACGCCTGCTGCAGGAAGCCTGGCATTCATGCGCGGGCTCAATTAACAGGCATATTGATCTTCCTGAGGCCTACCTCGCGTTGCGCGAGCAGATCGAGGGCAGAGGTCAATCTCCGCGGAACTGACTTAATTACACTGTGAGCTGTACGTTTTTTCATTCCTTGACAACGAGCTCGCGGGAGGGTTCAAAACGTCCGACAAATACACTCCTGGTCCCAGAGAACGACTTATCTTCTTCTACCCAGTTACCTGGGCCTCGCATATTCTCGACTATTCAGAATGAGAGCCAGTATTCAACGTAATTTTTGCCAAAAAGAGAACGTTCTCTAGTAAGTTTTCTACCTAAAAACGGCTCTATTGAAGTCTTTTTCTGCTTCATTTAAAATCCCTGCATCCTTTTCCTAATTATCGTCATAGAGAACATTGGCAGATGTTCGCTCTGAACAGTCTTCATTGGCAGATAATCATATATATTTTAGTGTACGATGAATGTAATCTTCATCCTGATTATTTGTGGACCATTTTTGTCCACCCAGCTGTTTCTGCCATTAATAATAGGCCAATGGGTGACCGTACTTACATTGAAAGCACTTGCTCGACACTTCATCTGCCGCAAGTTTTATTATCCTTCGAAAGTCTACTGGAGATAGAAATTGCTTACACATCGTTCACACACGCCGCGTCAGAGAAAAATAACGGCATGTCGCATATATATTCACTCAGAAATGTGCGAACACCGATCGAATAGGCTTCCAAACTAAACAAAGTTCATGACTTGGCCGGCATCGGCCTGGCAGGCAGTCACCCGTTGGGGACCTCTGACCACCACATGAACTTTATTTAGTTCGGAAGCCTATTCGATCGGTGTTCCCACATTTATGAGTGAATATATACCCGATCAGCAGTGACAGCAAATGGCAGGTGGCGAGGCGCTAATGAACTGCGGTTCGATGAAGTGCTTATGACCCATCTGATAGACTGCAGTGGTGGACCAACTGCGCCGTCTGTAAGTGCGTTTGAGAAGAAGAAGAAGACTCGATCGCTGGGACAATATGTTTATTCGCCTGACGTTTCGATATCCGTCGCGGATTCGTCATCAGAGACATGAGTAGCAGAAAGGTTAAGTATGCACAGACGTTTGCAATATTTAAAGGAACACAGTCATTACTGCAAGCATACAGCGACAATTAACGTTAATTGCCTTCTTGTGCGTGGACTGCTTGTTGGACGGCACGCGGGCTCTGACCTGTTGAACTTTCGTCACGGGCGGTGAGCTCGGACATGATGATTGCTCGGCCGTCTGGCTCCCCGGTGTTGGAGTACGATGAGGCGGTGGCCTGTCCATTCCTCAAGTTACGGCTTGCTTTGGCCACATTAAATCTCAGGATTGAATATGGCTTGGGCAAATCGTTGCACTTGTTGATGGATTGGGGGCCCGTGAACCATGACTCAAATAGTTCTCGGCTCACCCGATTGTCACCTCTTGCGAGAATTTCGGCCTCATCAAAATTGAAGGTGTGGCCGGATCTCGTCGAATGAGCCGCAACTTGAGAATTGGCCTCATTTCGCCGCACCGCAGCCGCGTGTTCGGCAATTCGCGTCCTGAGAAGTCTGCCAGTTTCTCCGACATAGGTGCTTTGACCGCAACTGCACCAGATCCTGTAGACGACCCCAGATATTTCTTGCCGTGGCAGTGGGTCTCTCGGCTTCATTATCTGACACCTTATGGTTGCCTCCGGCCTGTGTGCGACTCCAACTCCAAGTGGTGTGAGAAGGCGGCCGACTGCTTCCGATACGTTTTTGACATACGGGATCGAGCGCCAAATCTTGGGGTCGGTGCGCTTTTGTTGGCCAGCTCGTTTGCGCAAGCACCGGTTGACGAAGTTGCGCGGATAGCCATTTTCTCTGAACACCCGCCGGAGGTATTCTATCTCGGCAACTTCGTCTTCTTCTTCGCTACAGTGCGTCTCAACACGCCGATAGAGTGTTTTTACGCAACTGCGTTTGTGGCTGATTGGGTGGTTGCTGTTGTAATTCAGTACTTGCATCGTGTTTGTCGCTTTCCTGAATACTTTAGTCTTTAGACCACCACAATCTTTTCGACAAACGAGGACAGCAAGAAAAGTCAGCTGGTTGTTCTCTTCTTCCTCCATCGTAAATTGGATGTCCGGGAAGATGCTGTTGAGACGTTCCTTGAACGTGAGCACCTGGTCCCGTTCGATGACGACGAAGGTGTCATCCACATACCGAGCCCAGAATTTCGGTTTGTGGTGTTGGAAAACCAGCGACTCCAGCCGTTGCAAGACCGCCTCGGCTATGAGTCCCAAAATCGGTGAACCCATCGGTGTCCCCTTCACCTGCTCGTAGATCGTTCCATCAAACGTGAAGTACGTCCTGAGACAGAACTACAGGAGCTGTAGGATTTCCACGTGTCCCAGGCGATTCTCCGTCTCATCGTATTTGTTTCGTAGGAGTAGTTCGACCGTCTCAATTGCCAGATCCTGAGGAATAGAAGTAAAAAGAGACGTGACATCAAAGGAAACCATGATATCACTTGGCAAGAGACTTACACCTTTAAGTCTCTCCAAGAACTGTGTTGACGAGCGGACCGTGGTCCCCGAATCAGCGGTCAGAAATTCGAGACGCCGAAACAGCCACTTTGCTAGTCCGTACGTTAGAGTGCATTTATTTATACGATGGGTCGGAGAGGAGCGCCTTCCTTGTGCACTTTGGGGAGGCCATAGAAACGGGCCAAGGCCGTTTCTTGTGCCCTCGCCATGCGTCGGTCGGACGGCGTTATTGCACTCGAGTTCTCTAGAGCCAACAAGGTCCGATTTATTTCGCGTGTCAGCTTTTTGATGGGATTGGTTTCACAAGGAACATAAAACTGACGATCCTCCAGTAAGTTTTTTTGCCTTCTGAAGGTATTCGGTTCTGTCTAATACGACCGTAGAATGTCCCTTGTCGTCTGGCACGATGACAATGTCCCGGTAGGCCTTGAGTACTCTTAATGCAACGCGTTAGACCTTCGGGAGTACTTCCCGTGGTTAATGAGCTATCAGGAGGGACGATACCTGGTGTCGGATAAGGTTCTTCGTCTCCTCCGTTGCTTCTGTCTGATTTATGACTGATTCCACAGCTGCAATCATGTTAGCAGGTTTAGCATCAGCCGTGTTGAATGAGGCTTCGTGCTGTAGAACCTGTATTTGCTCCTTCGTCAGTTCTTTCGACGACAGGTTGTGTACCAGTACGTCTTTTCTGGATGACGTTGGATTATGCAGTCTGCGGAATTTTTTCTCCAGTGCCGCTTCATGAATTGCTTGTTTGTCGCGGGCTCGTTCAAGCACTCTCTGCTGAAGCAGTTTTGTGCTGTCCTCACCCATGAGCTCACAGCATTTCATCTTCTCATGGTCTGTTATCTGGCGATATTTGCGTAGCCTCGCGTGGCAATCTTGAATGAACAAACGGACCATTCTCTTGCCAGTTTGAAACATTACGCATCTCGCCGCCTCCGTGTTCAGCGCCGGCTTGTATCTCACACTTCTCGGCAACACGTTATTGTCAAGGCATCTGTGCAGAAACCGGATCTGCGAATAGGTTGAGGCCTCACGAAGGGTAAATGTTTCCCATCGTCGGGCCGATTTAAGCGCATCGCGCCCAAATAATTTGGCAAATTGTAAGTGCGTTTGTTTGCGCTTGCCGATTAGCTGGTTTTCAGGGTTATGCTTGACTGATGAAGGTTAATAAGACCGCAACAGTTCTGCATCAAGTTATCCCCAGATGCTTTTATACCCTACTTACTGCATATATATATGCCTGCCGAAGTTCATTTATTTCGGTGAGATAAGTCAATCTTCAGCTGCACAAAACTTAAAAGATTTGTAAAATATAATTTTATAAACGCAATTCTCTTTTCTTTTACCGATAATAATGCGTTATTTCATGAATGCACTTATCTTAATTTCTCGAACAAAAAATAATATTTTCTTTTATTTAACCACTGATAATTAAAAAGTGTCTGGTCTTTCATAATATTCCGTTATAGTTCAACACGCAAAAATAATAATTTTTGGTCCACAGATGTGCATAGACAATTTCTTGAGCATTAACAAACTTTACATCTGGCTCCGTTGGGCTCCGTTTTGCCTCCTTTATGCACATCTGAACTGATCTCCTTCCTATAAAACTGCATTTTGCGCCAAAGGTCAACTCAATGAAGAAAATAAATATCCCCAAATGTACAATGTAAAATGTTGATCTTCCTTTTTCATCAGATATGCAATCTACTCTACGTGCTTCCCACTCGAGAACATTTTATAGAATTTTGATTATCTTTTCATGTGATCAAGCATTGGCAACGAAGCGTTGCCTGTGTCAAGCCTGGCTGTACGAGCCTGCTTAAAAAGAATCAGTGAAGGCATGAGACTGCGAAAGTGACAACGTATCACAGCGATCAAACATGTTGGGGTCTAAAGGGGCCACGACAACATGCACTGTCAGCGTTTGTTGGACGCTCACCACTCCAGTGGAATCCTACGGCCGAAACCTGAGAACCCGATATACACACGCCCACTTAAAGTCTCTCTGTTTTAAAAGTGAATCTCCAGAGCCTGAAAATGCTCAATACCGACTGGTTTTTAATGTAAGATTTCTTCGTCGTTCTCTTAGCGCTCCCTTGTGCATATCAAGTTCAGGGATCAAAAAAGAAAGGCACCTCAAGCAATGGGGTGAACGTACACTTTTGTTCTCAATTGAACAAAACATTTGGAAATGAACTATCACATAAGTAAGGGCGTAATTTTCGGTGCCTTCCGTTGCACGACATTCCCACTGCTGTTGACGTAGAAACGTTGTGTAGAACTGTAAAATATCGGCACATATAAGACGTTCAGTAATAAGTCCTACGTCTGGTTTGAAAACTCCCCTACCAAGGAAGTTAAGTCGCACGAAACCTGATTTGACAATCACGCAGCGCCCAGGAGTACTCATAAAAACGACGAAGCTAATTCGCATAAAATAAAAGTCATAGATATTGAAGAAGAGCCATTTCTATTTAAGTGCACTCTACCTTCATGTGACTTTTATGTTATTGGAAGAAGTTGATGGGGATATTGACAGCCTAAAACGGGCATTGTCTTGTAAGAAACGGACTCGTTTTCACATTTTCCGGTTGTTCACCAAAACTTAGTAAGGTTTCCGAGTAGATTTATCGCTAAGAACATAGCTGAAAGGCAGAACAGAAGCAACTATTCATCAGGGTCCCATTTCAAGTGGACGGATCACACGAACTTATAAGGAGGCACCTGGTCAAGCTGTTACAACCACCTTCCCAGCAGCCAACGCCCATGTATTTTAATCGACTACTCTGATCCTAAACAGAGAGATTAACGTCAAACTGCCAGCCCAGACCACATCTATGTGCACATATTCATTTACCTGATCCTATGGGGCAGAATGTATTGGTCGCACGAGCCGGCTTTTATCCAAAAGAGTTCGAGAACAAATTCCAGCATGGTTTGGAAAGGGCCAACTCAAGGGTTTAAACATTTGCATTATAGCGTACCTAGTAGACTCAGACCATCGCGCGGATGCCGAAGAGGCCTTGCGAGTGATCTACAAGGTACCCTCAAGCTATTCAAAATGTTTTGGACAGCATTTGCTGGTAATGGCAGAAGCGACTGCCATCAGGCTACGCCGACCGGTTCTGTGCGTCCAAAAGAACTCCGACGCGGCACCGCAGTTAGCATGTACAACAGCAGCTAATCCAACAGTCAGCAGCTTAACATCTCGGCCGAATAGTAGACCCCCGGACGCTGATCAAATTTGACCCCAACCATCCTCCTTCCCCCTGCCCTGACAACCGTACTTTTTTCTACCAACGCTCATAGTTTATTTAGTCAACTACCATGTAAGTGTGAAGATCTGACAAGAATTTATTGAAAACAAACGTATGTTTGCCTTATTTAAGGTTAAGATTGAATTTTATTTTAAGCTAGTTTATTTCATTTTAATTAAGCTTCCTTCGTTTAAGATTAAGTTTATTTTAGTTCAGTTTTAGGTCTATTTGCCACATTCATTTGCTTTTTGAGTTAAAATCTTAACTTTAAAGCAAGAAAATATGGCCCATTTTTATATCTCTACCCTTCAAAGGTGAAAAGGTAGAAAATACAATCAAACGACGTTTGCGATGCACCATAGAGAGAACGTACAATGCAGCTGCATTGGTGTTCCTCAGCCCTATTAAAGGCATTCCCGTCAACGGGACAAAAGATGCTTTGCCTATGCACGCCACTCCAAACTGCGTCTATGAATTTACATGCACTTGCGGATGCAAGTACATCGGGTGAACGCAAAGGCAATTGGCGACCAGGGCAGCTGAACATTTACCCTCTTGGCTTTTTAAACAGGAAATCGAAGTACCTCGGTCCTCTATTACAAAACATCTATTGGACAGTGGTCACTCTGTCGATCCGAAAAATCTTTCCGAGTTCTTGTTCAAGCACGAACAAACCGGACCTTACGCTACATGGAAGCAGCCTACATACGGCGGGAGAAACCCGACCTATGTAAGCAATTAGAACATGTGGTTAACCTGCAGCTGCCTTGGGGTCTATAGGCCTACATTTAGTCACCTTTTGTTTGTTTTTGTGTTGTTTCCCCCGCCCCCATAACTTTCCGCCCTTTCCCGAGTTACGTTGACAATATGAATGTTCACTTACGCGTAAATTGCACCTTAGGTTTATCGATTTTGTTGATATTTAAATTGTGCTATAACCCACTTGTTATTCATTCATGCAAAGACGGGCCGCAGCTGACGAGCCATCACGAAATTTATTTGATCGAATAAATTCTGCCATATTTGCTTGCTTCAAATTTCTTCCTGGGAAAATATGTTTCACAAAATCTTAACTATTTTACTCTACCTGAGTTTACTTTGATTTATTTAACTCATTTAGATTTCAGTTAAATTTTTATTGAAAATTGCTATGTTTGAATTAGTTTGTTTCGTTAAGTTAGAGTATTTCATTTGTGTTGATCTCTAAAGAATTACTTGACTTTGGCTTTAGTTCGTCAGTTCTTAGTTTAGTTAGTTTAGCTTATTTAAGTTTGGCTTTCTTTGGGTAGTTTAATTCAGTTTAAGATTTAATAGGGGAATGCAGTTTCTATTTTTCTTCTTCACTTAACTTTACTATCGAAAATGTGTAGCTACCTTTATCACTTCTTGCTTTACCAGAGCTAACTTGAGCTCTAGATTGACCTCTAAGGCACACCGTGAAGAGCATATTCCGTAATCAGCTGGGTAAGCGTTACACTATGATAATGCCTTTCATCTTTCGTCACGTACGGTATAACTGGCAGCGAGATCCTGAAAGGTGAACCACTATAATTGCCCATCCCCCTCCCCCGACCTCCATACTTCTGGTTGATATGTCTTTTTCCTTGACGACCGCTGACAGTTGATTAGCCTTTGGCTACTATAATTACCCTCCTTTTGGTTGCTGCTTCTTATCTCTTAAGATGAACTCCTGTAAGAGTTCGAAAGCTCAGGACAATAAACAGCTTGATTCGGTGCTCGCCAAATCTTCTTCCACAGCCATACCTGGAGCGCGAACCTTTTCATTCATTCGGGAACTCTTTTTTCGTAGCACAGTCAATTTTTTTCATCCAGTTGAATTTACTCAGAACATTTTGCACATTCACAAATGTGCAAGTCTGCACTGCAATATCCCCTATGTATGCGAACAATGGAGCCTATTAAGAAGCAGAAGAAAATGAGACCGCTGGGACAAGACATTCATCCGCCTGACGTTTCAAAATCAAATCCGCTTCTGCTAATGCAGCCTATCATTCCGAATGCGATATCTACAAAGTCGTCACCCTAACTAATCCTAGTATGCTTTGAATCGTTTTCTGGTTCTTTTTCAATAAGATCAGCCTCGGTTGAGGTTTTTTGTTCCATTCTGGTGAAATTGCGTAGAGTATAACAGGAATAGCGGCTCATACACCCGTCGGCTGTTGCGACCCGCTGGTCTTAGAACGCTTGATCGATATTCACTCGTAAACGCACGCGAGCACACAGCCACACACACACTCGTGCCCAACTAGTCGTGGCTTCCCAAGGGCCACTTAACACTTTACCCTTTGGCCAACGCAGCAGGGGGCGCTTCAAGTGATCGCCCCTCAGGCACTTTAACACAGCGATAGCAGCACAACTTGAACTTCCTTCACAATCATGTAAAAACAAATGCCATTACGCCTGTCTCTCATACAACAAAACATAGACACTCGGGTACGACTGGACCCAGTCACGGTATTCGGTTTGTAAATGTAGCGTCCTAAGTGAAACCACTACTTAGACCGCTGCAGGTTCCAGGAGATGTTTCAGCCGCTATTCGATGTAGTATTTTGGGTAACTTTTCGACTCCCTTCTTCAGGTTTATTTTGATTTCACTGTCATGGAACCTTCCCTGCCACAGTTCATAAGACTATGCTCTCATTTAGTTGCATAACTAGGTGTTCAGCAGGAGAAAGAGGCACATATGCTTACCATTTAAGGTGACCTCGGAATACCTCAATAGCATCCTCTCACCGTGGACTTTATGGTAATCTACGCACTTGAGATGCGAGCCGACCTTTCATTATCCAGGTCGCGTATGCATACGTAAAAAAAGCTTCTTAGTTTCGCCGTGACGAGATGGGAAAGTAAGTGAGTGCGGTTAGTCTGGTTTACTAGAACGCAATGCACGCACTAGGCGTCATCTATTGTGACGGTCATCATATCCTGTGCTTCCGGTATTAGAACAAGGCAACAGTCTATTCTCCATGAACATGGCGTGGGAGTCCCAACTCGTTTTATGCGTTACATAATTTCATCACTTCCATAACACCCTGTAGAGTGGTAAAGACCACCTCTGACCTCGGCTGCTATGATTGAACCAAACTGGAAAAAGACCTTAAATACGGTAGAATTAGTTGGGGTGGCGACTTCATGGATATTGCCTGCGGCATCCTTCATGCGTAGATGTTTGCAGAGTAGACGCTATTTTTGGCATGCGCAGATGATATTGGAGTGCTGAATTGCACATTTGTAAACTCGAAGATTGCTTTGATTTCGTAGAAGTGGGTAAAATACTTGGCTTTTCTAAGAAAAAAGAGTTCATCACCCACGGTCTCGCTGCCAGATATACAGTCCATCTGGCCAAAAGCAGGAACGTCTGTTAAAATTTGGCGCTTACCGATCTGCTTACGGACCATGCTCAGAGGCATACCCATAGAGGTCTAAGCCATGTGCATGTGCTCACAACACTATAATTATCATACCCAGATGCATATAGGAAGAGAAGGGTATGACCAGTAGGAGTTGCTCCTTGTTTACAGAAACCCAGTGCTAGTCTGATGCACCGACGCGCGGCAGCATCTGGACGTATACATATGAGCGTGCTATGGACTTGAATGCGTAAATGCCATGCGACAGTGAGTCACTGGCCGCCTGCTCAACTGCTTGGCCGAAATCAGTATATGGCACCTGTGATTGGCTGTCCCAGAGGCGAACGAAGATCCGCGATCAAGTTACCGCTTGCGGTCGTGACGCCGGTGATGAAGAGTGCTAAAACTCCCCCCTCCAAATATCAACCAATAAGGGAGGTCCAAATTATGGTGAACGATGAAAGAATAAGTCCCTCCACATGCCTGCAGGAAGCCTGATGCTATGACTCTTGCAGAAGTACAGTTTGAGGCCAGAGGGTGTACTGGAGTGACCTCGTCTACAGGAACCGGAGAGTTGGCGCTTCGGTATGAGCGGAGGGGGCGTGTGCGACAATGTGCATTCTATTTAATGCCTGGCCAGATAAATCCGTCAGTACAGAATTTCATTTTCGGCTGGGCTCGAAGATAGGAAAGGAAAAGAAGTGTGTCAAATGCAATGGAGGTTCTTTGAGTTAGGCACAGAAGGGGACTGAACATGTGGAAAAACATCACGAGGACGCATGGTAGCGATGCTGAAAATAAGTGGCTAAGAGGGTAAAACACATCTGGTGTTGAAGCATGTGGTTGATGGACTGTACTTACACTATGTGTATAATCGCGTAACTGAGTCCGGTTGATGAAATCGCTTTCAGTCGTCACAAAATATGGTAACATGCGTTTTTCTCTTAACTGGCACGATAAGTGACACAGGAAGAACAGACAAATGTAGTAGATAGGGAATTGTTTTTAAGGTTTGCTTTTAGGCGCATCAGGAGGTTGTTATTTAATCAAGTATGGTTCATCAATTTGTAATGGTCGAAACCGCGGATGTGTTACGGAGTCACAACATAGAAACTGGTTCATACTTAAGGTAGCTAAGGTGGAACGGAATTTCAGGTGATCCACACCTGCATTTGAATAAAATTGGCAGATGGCGGCATATACGAGAGAAATGGGCATTCCGGTCTCCCTTAACCCTGATGGTAGTGCCTTAACTACAGAAAATATACCGACATAAATGAAAAATCAATAAGAACTCTGAAACCAGTACAAAGGTGTCGACCAAAACAGTTAACCAATAATAAACAACGACAACGTAAGTGAAAACACAACAGAGATAATAAGAATACTACTTCATTTGCGAGAAAGAGCAGTTTGCTTAGAAAAAACTGAAATGTCGAAAACGCGCAAATGAAAGTCAAGTTAGTCGGCTAAAATCTTAGGAGCGCATAATGTTTCTTCGTGAGAACAACGGAGTAACTAAAACGGTATAAGCACAGTCACATTTTAAAAACCATTCACTTTATCTTCTCCTTGAATGTACCCCGGTACGTGGTGCTTTATGCAGCTAGCACGACATATACTGTGTGTAATTCGATCATATATTTCACAGATTTGCTGTAGAAATCGATACTATTTTAACATTGTCGTATTTTTCGAGATGTTGTTGATTAAAGCTAAAAGGAGTTTGCTTGAGTTTGCTGAGAATTCATAGGAATAAACATTCCCCTAAGGCCACACTTTGACCCAAAACAATTAAATATGAATAGAATTGTACAAATTTGCAATCTAAGAGAACGTCAAATTTAAGTGTGGCTATTCTTAACTGCGGATTTCTGTGAGTTTCAGAGTATTCTATATGTCAGAGAAACGCTTAACGGTTTCGGGTGTCCTTAGTCCCTTGGCCTAAGTTTATTGCTGGAAAGCATTTACGATATTAGTGCGTATTTAGACATCCTTTATCTTGTAGATGGCCGTTTTGGGTCACATTTCAAGAATGCCAGAAATAGGTGGCCCCATCAGAAGGCAAGGAAGAATGCGAATTCGATTAATTGAAACATGTTTTATAATAAGGTACCTAGTTTAAAATGACTTTGAACAGCAAAGATGGGTAGACTAGAATGGCCATTTCTGGCTTGACACCCATTCGTACTTAGACCCATGTGGTACACCTAACAAACCTCGAACTTGCGACATTTTGATCAGAATTTAAAAACCTCACCACTGAACCAACAGTTCGTCGTCTTGTTGGTTGATCACCTTGATACCATTTTCTGCCAAAGGATTCAATGTACTTCACATTGTTAAACAATCTGGCATTTCTAGCCATTTTTTATTCGTGCTGAAAACGACTGCTACATTTTCTGACGCATCCGTAAAATATACTGATCTTTATATGCTGCAGTAGTTTTCGTCATTTTGGCTTACTTATTAGATGGCTAATGTACAGAAAATTGGCCCTAAGGCAATTTACTATATTGCTTAAACTACTAAGGTTTTGCCGGTTCTCTTTCTGAATTACTTATAATCAGAAATTAGACCATTGAAATCGCGTCTTTTCATATCTTCAAAATTAAAAATAACTTTTTCATGATCTACATTTTTGGCGTTAACTGGTACTGTATTCGCAAATGTCAGAAGAACAGTTCCACGTTCTTAAACAGAATTTTTGTCTGCGATCGTTATTATTGCGCTTTAATCAGGAAATCACAGATGTAGAGATTTGTTATTTGCTTCTTGTTTGATAGTCTGTTTTTTTTTTAAATAAACGGCTTGTCGGCAAAGTTATTTTCAGGATTGGTACGGTTGGTATACGTTTAACGAAAAAACAACTTCAGCTACACAAACAAACTCTGGAACAACTATTGATGCAAAAAAATACCCAAATCTCTGCTGACGTAGATTTCCACTTAAATTCATAATTGTAGCTACTGCACAAATAAAGTAAAAACATAAACTGCAAACAACACAAAACATTACCCAGAACGTAGCAGATGAATCAGCAAATTTTCCCAGGATTTTATTTGCTTCAAGTTGACAATTTCAATTTCATTCATCCCCTTTCATCAATTAAGTCACGTACTGTGTGTTTTTGGTAATGGCACGCAAAATACGTCGAGCTGATATACATCTTCTTATGCCAAGGGGTGGTACTGTTTTGATAAGCTCGCATTTTACAGAGGAAAGCAACATCCCATTAGGCAGGACTGGTTTTACAAATCTCCTTTCAGATGAAACTATTGAACAAGCCCAATCTTAAGGAGACTGGTGGCCTTTTATGCCATGACCTTTTATTCATCATTAGATAGCGTTATCTGATACCAACTTCCAAAAATTAGGATTCGAATCCATAATCTTTGAGCGTCATTAAGAAAAACACACTAAACCCAATTCCACAAGCGATACAAATTGCGTCTCAAATAACATTGGAATGAAATATTCGTCTAACCTAATCAGTTAGAGCTCTCCTTTTTCGTGAAAATCTTACCACCTGGGGGAAATTACATCGGTTGCTCTCTCGGCGGTCATTCAGAATATGGTTTTCTTGGTTCTAGATGAATGTAGCATTATGCGTTCTTTGCATGCGGACTGCATGGTCATTAGACGGCCATACGAGCATCTTCTCCCTACGCATACGAAACCCCTTCTTATAAAGCAGGTGGTTTATTTTGAAGAAGCAATTTGTGTTTAGTGCTCTCAGCTATAAGAGTCGCGCGCTTTTATGCCGTCTCCCATGGGGAAACTTTCGGTTTCATTGCCGGCCTTCAAAGGTAGCGGCGTCTTCCTTTGCTTCTTCAAAAACGGCGGAGGCAACAATTCACGAAGAGGGAAGTTCGTAAAAACGACAATTCCTGGGGGGTTTCGGCAACTGAAAAATGGATGAGTGCTCTCAGTGACCACTGCTTTTCTTGCAACCCATGTATATTTTTCCAAAAGAACTAAAAATCAGTTGATTGGCTTACGTGGGCGAAGGACAAGAGTATGTCCTGATTGGAAGTTACAGAAACTGTTGATATTGCAATACGTAAAGACAATGTAAATCCTCTTTACGAAATTTACTACTTAGCATATTTGAGATATCTGACATCACACAGAAAATAACGTAACTTGAATATCTTGCAGGAATTTTTCCGTGAATTCAAAAAATAATTTGGCATAACAAAATGACTGAATTTTCCGAGACTGTCTTTACAAGCAAACTAGGATCTTATTTTATTCAGATAAGCGCACTGGTAAAGATAATTAAAACTGAATTTAAATTTTGGAGCATCTTCTGTTTTAAGTCAGTGATCTGTGGTTAGGATTAATTGCTTGCCCACCTCCTTAAGCAATAGATTGAATATGGGAAAAAGGTGCACTTTTAACACCTCGTATGCCTGTTTAGGATCGAAATATTCAACCATCGTAGGCCGAGGAAACTCAAAAGCCGAAAGACTGACGCTTGAGACATGGTACTCAGATGCCAACTAAGTCAACAGGCATCAAAACCTTTCAGCGGCCTACGAAATCTTACGCCATTATATGAGCAAGGGACTGTACAAGGCCAAACCTAACGTCATAATTTAAAAAAAAGAAGAGGACCCCACGACGAACTGGCCAGAAGAGGAATAGGATCACAGGGACCCTCTGCCATGGGGAAAAAGCATCACACCAATTATTTTTGATGACCCCTAACCACCGCTGACCGTTAATTAGCGTATAATTGTCCCCTACCTCCATCCTTATTTTGTTGATATTTCTAAATCCTTGAAGATCTGGTGACCGCTGACAGTTGATTGGCCTATGACCACTATAATAACCCTACTTTTGACTAGGACCACAAGGTTCGATTGAAATGACTTTTCAATTCGCTCGGCGGTGTCCTGTCATTTATGGTCGATAACATTAGTCTGCAGTAATGACTACATCCTCTTAATACTGAAAAATCCTGTGCGCCGTTGGTGAACGAGAAGACTTTATGCATCTTGGAAGAATTAGAAACATTTGATTTTGCAATCAATAAGGAAATGTAAATCCTGTTTGCAAATTAATCGATCCTGTATGGTCACATTATCTGACATCATACAGGAAACGAAGAAAATTGAGTATCATGCCAGTATTTTTGAGCTAATTCTAAAACTGATTCGGCATAACGAATTGACTGAATTTCCGAGAAACTTATCCTTACAGACAAGCAGGGCCACTATTTTGTTAGGGTAAGCGCACTGGTAAAGGTTATGACTTAAGTCAACATTTTTTGAGGATCTGCTGCCATAAGTCAATAGCAGTTTCCGTTGTAGGGCAGTTATCGGTGGGGAACATTACCTACTTTTCCCTTTCTCAGGCAATGACAAAAAATTGAACGAAAGTGGACTTTTTAACACCTCCCTTACCTGATCGAGATTAAAGTGTTCAGTTTCTAAGAGAATGACGCTCGTTGGGCCGGTAAATAACTAGGCCCGCAAGCGATAACTTCTTTCATCTTTAGAACCCTAATTAAATTCCTCGGGAAGGTAGGCTCGCGGGACAGCAATCGAGACTAGGGACAGTAATGTCTATTTGTTTAGAAGTTAAGAATTGTGAATCGCAATGTCAACTGCTGATGACGCCGAGTATGTCAGAAATAGTCGTTCAAGTCTGCATCATTTTACGATGGCACACATCAGTTACAGAGTGTTATCAGATAGGCACGCACTAGAAGCTGTTCGGGTTTGGAACTCTTAGGCAAGGGTAACACCAGGATTCCGCTCCGGCGATCGCCATTGCTGCCGCCAGGTCCTGCTGCCTTTCAGTCCAACTCGCACTACCTACCAATCCGTTACTGGGACCACGCGAGAGCTCATAGCCAATCAAACCGCGTCATTCGCTGATTGGCTGCCGGCAACGATGACACACACGCTTGGGGGGCCAGGCATCTCGAAGATGGACACCGACACATACGCTTAAATATGGCAGCAAGTCGCAATTGCTCAAGCAGTTTTTTGTAGGCCATTTTCTTCAGTGAAGATGGTCCGATATAAGCACCCTTCCCTGATGTGCAGTTCGGGAAGCTGTAGTTCCGTATCACAGCCTGCACCACACGTATGGCGAAACCAGTTTTTTTTAATTTTTGTGTTCAAGCTGTCTGCATGGATAAGGAGGAAGAGGTGTCGAGCTCCGCGTCAATTTTTTTATTGTCCTGAGCTTCTGATCTCTTGCAGGATTCCATTTTGTAAACCATTTTTTTAAACCTGTCTTTAAACCTGTTTCTGAGATAAATTAGAAAAAGGGTACGATGGAGGTGTAGGTGTTTTAAAACTACCGACGACTTACGTATTTTAGAACACTCCGTACTTACATCAAACAATATGTTAATGAGCAAAAAAGACAGCCGGTGTGTATGTAAGATATTTATGAAACCTCACCGCCTTGTGAGCAAGCAATGGTGAGCACCTATCAGGCTTCACTGTTGTGTCCAATACTTTCAAACAAAACAGACAGCTAAAAACAAGAGAGCAACGACGTTAAAGGTCAATTATTCTGGCACCTCGATACAATAGCAATGTGCTGGCTGAAGGGGAAAGTTAGGTTACGGTTTTTGCCACGCCTTGTGTACACGAAAGAAGTAAGATTGAGTAAAGGAGTCCACTTTGAGACTAGGGTTTAGATTAAGATTCAAACCAGCTTAAAAGGTGGTTATAAATGGATATCGTAACAAGCTTTAATGCCGTAATCCAGGGAGGTCTAGTATGTATATTTGCTGGAATTGGAATGATGTGATTTTTTTGAAGGAATCACGTAAGTAAACCCAAAGCAGTAAGCCATTGCATCCCATGCGCAGGTTTTTCTTTACTTCATTATTTTAATTATGAACATCTCCTTTTAGTTAAAAGATTGATCAAAACTGAACAAACCAGCACCCAGCTTACAAGAAAAAAGAAGGATGAATTCGTCTGATTAGAAGGATTTACGCTCATTGCTGGTGTGTGAGTTCGTAAACCTGCTTTTCCCGGCTTCCAAATCTTTTTTTAGCCTGCTCAGAGTGTTGTCTTCTCATTTTCTTCCAGGGTTTCAGATGAGCAAGGGGGAAAAGCATAGTCTGTCGGCTTGCGCGCAAAAGGAAATTATTCTTTTTCGACCGGGGACCAGCCTACCATTGTCCCTCGTCTTCTAGCGGTGCCTTTGGGCGATACATTAAAGCGTCTTCCCTTGATCCGACAGAATGCGAGTGATGTAGATTTGTTTTTTTTTCAGAGTGGAAGGATTCTGCTGCTGCCGCATTCAGCGCAGCTAGCACAGCTGGCACGATAAAGAAAACTTTTTCAGGAAAATTGTCTGAATATTGAACTTTACCTTCTGTTATAACGTATTAGCTACCCGTGAATAAAAAAAACGTTAGAAGGGGTGGACACTTTCTGCTTTCTCCGCTGTCTGTGCAAGGATGCAAACTTGTGCTGTTGTGAATGAAAGTGTTCGGCTCTCTCCTAGATCCCTGCTCCCAAATACCAGGCCCAATTCCTACATCTACTGGAAATAACATGGGAGTAGAAACCAGTATCGTAAGCGTAACCTTGTGCTTAGTTAGTTGGAGCTTGAGAATAGGGTGTGGTTGAGGGCTAGGACATAGGAATAGATACCTTCCATGGAATAACCACAATTCAACCTGTCTAACTGGGGATTCTGTTACATATTTTGTGCGTTTATTTCACGAGAACGCTGTAAACTCAGCGTGAATGTATGTGTCTTCAAAATAACCAAATTCATCCATCGTTCCATCGTTGTTTTTTATATTATTTGATTCTGGGGCAAATTTTACATTTTCTGTTTCGCAAATGAAATATGACAAAATATACCAGGCTAGACGAAGTGCAACCGCGTTTATCATGACTATACAAACTATTCTTGCTAGCCCTTAGGAAGTCTTATCGCGATGGCTTATGTTAACAGAGAATACCCTAGTCGCTACAACCTTCAGGCCCTACTCCGTGTGTGAAGAGAAGCCGTGGGATGACAGTTGGTATGCAAAGTGTACTCTTGTTTTGATATGCGGGCATCCCAAGGTAGTAAATTATGAAGACAAAGGCTTCCTTGGGACGATTAAAGCTTTATTGTGTAAATGTTTGATGCGAATTCCCCCACTCGCCTTCAGACGTCAGATAGTGTGCAACATTCAATTAAAATTTTAGACTTCCAGAAAAATCAATATTCATATGACGCATACACCGACTGATAGAGTTGTCAGCCACATCTAGTAGGCGTCACGTGTATTTCATCAGTCTGTAAAGAAGGAATGGAAAATAATTTGGCGGAAGCTAGTAATTGGACGAGTACGCGCATGCGTACCCGCGAGGTCAGGCGTCCGAATTGTGAGAGCGCGGGAGTAATCGCAGCGCCTCCGACGTTGAAGCCGTCGCAAGGGGGTGAGAGTTTGAGCGTTGCACTCGGAGTTTGGCTTTTATATTATATTTACTCAATCACCTGATGTATTTGATTGGTAGCACGAGCACCAATTGAAGGCCCGTACACATTTTTGCAGGTATCCTGCCACTACATTAAAGTTAGTGAAGGATTCGACTCATCAGTTGCACCCCTAGCGCAGGGGTCGGCAACCTTTTTAAATCAGTGAGCCACGAAAGTAAATATTTGAGAATACATTTCAGGGACAGCCATATAGTATATTGTAAGATGAAATTCAATTGAATGCGAGTATAATAAGCCTCTGAATTTATTATTTAAAATAATTTTCTTATAATACTTATTTTTAATGCGACTTCTGGTGCTGAATGGATTCACTGATGGCTTTATAGTCTGGTCGGTAGTTGGTGAGGTTAAGCTTGATGCAAGCGTTGAGACTTTTATCCGTTAGACCTGATCGTAGGGTGGACTTGATGTATCTAAGATAAAAGAATTACTGCTCACATGCATACGTAGACCCAAACAGGGTCGAAACAGCAATATTCACAGGCTACAGTGTGTGATTTGTGACCGGAAGCGTGTTCCAAGTTTTGCTTATCAGCTGGTTTTCGGGTTGAAGTTTTGTTAAATTTCTGTCCACATGTGCTTGCTTGGCAACTCCACTTAATGTCATGCGATTCTTTAAACATCTTCATTGAGTGATTGACTTTTTTTCACCCACATGTCTGTGGCCTCTCAGGTCTGGCTGGCCGCAATCAACACTAGCTCTGGCTTCGCAAGTGGCCACTGCTACCTAGGACAGCACTTGGATATTCTGTACGCAATCACACACTCCTTCTGGTGACTTCTGTCTTTTAACTTCCAACTTGGGATTTGGCCTTGTGATTGTAGTGATCGATGTACAACCCACTACTTAGACCCCTAACGAGGTACCAAAATCACAAAAGCTGGAGTATCTGAGAGCCATACCCAATCATTAAAAGAGCCATATATGGCTCGCAAGCCATAGGTTGCCGACCCCTGGACTAGCGTATCCCTGAACTTTCTGGTAAACATTCGGGTTTTCAAATTGATTTTTTGACTTATTTCTCATAATAATCACTGATTTATAGTACATAAGTCGTAATGAGGTTTTATAGGCCCTTTCGAAGGCAAGTATCAATATTCTCGGTCAACTTCCATAAGCTTTAGCGAGATAGCCACGTAATATTCATAAACGTATCACTTGTAAAGGCATTATATAATGTCGGACAAGGCTCATTAAAATGTTGCCCCAATTACCACTCAACTATGAAAAGGACTACATTGAATAAGAAGGGCTTTAGAATTCACAAAAAATCTCTAATGTCCGGTGCCGTCAAGCAAAACATGTTTACGATGGACAAACAATTTTCTACTTATAAGTAAAGGAGACGACAACCGCAGCATCACTGATCAATGGCGACACGACCGGTTCAGCGCTCCCCCTACGTAAATGTTTGTAAGTGTGCGGTAGCAGCGCAAATGTATTCTATAAACCCTTATGTGCGAAGTACTCGCTTCCGATTATGACACCCTTATATGTAAGGGTGGTTTGCCAGCTTTTAATAATTCAATTGACCAAATTTTGAAAGATTCGCGGCCTTGGTGGGAGACCAACTCACACAACAGTGAAGACTTCTGCGCAGCCAACGCCCTGCCATTAAGCTACGAGGCTCAGCGTGGATCAATCAAATTATTAAAATCTGTCAAACCCCTTACCAACTAGGTCCGGACGGCATATCTGCAAAGCTGTTAAAAGAGCTTGCTGTGGATTTGGCAGAACCCCTGCAGTTACTCTTTCGGACCTCCCTAAACACAGGCCAACTGCCATCCGACTGGAAGACAGCGTGGATCTCACTCATATACAAAAGTGGGAGTCAGGCGTCCGCAAACAACTACAGGCCAATAAGCATTACTTCAATATGTTGCAAAATCATGGAGCGAAATACCAAAATAGAGTTGATGCAATTCTTAGAGTGCCATCGACTTCTTTCTGATAAACAGCACGGATTCCCTAGAGGACGGTCCTACTTGACAAATTTTCTCTACTGTCTAGAGCAATGGACCAGAGCACTCAATCAAGGAAATACGGTGCACGCAGTCTTCACAGATTTCAAGAAGGAATTTGACACTGTGCCGCATCAACGTCTCCTATACAAGCTTAGACGTATAGGGGTAACAGGCAACATTTTGCGATGGATTGAAAACTTTCTGACTGGCCAAACTCAAACCGTATGTATTGGTGATCGGCGGTCCGCGGAGGTGGCGGTCGATAGTGGGGTTCCACAGGGTTCCACGGGGTTCCGTTCTGGACCCTATTCTCTTCCTCATATATATATTGACGACGGCATAAGTGGATGAGACTGCGAAACCGCAATGTTCGCCGACGATTTAAAACTCTGGAAGGTCATTCGTAGCGAAGACGACGAAGCAAATCTGCAGGCAGATTTGCACCGACTCGAACAATGGTCAAACGAGTGGCTCCTGCCATTTAATGTCGCCAAATGCAACATTATGCGCTTCGGTAGTACTATATCTTCGTATCGGAGGGTGTACAACCTAAACCACACGCCACTGCCAGAAGTAGAGACCCAAAAAAATCTGGGGGTGTGGTTCACGCCCTCACTTATGCCATCATTCAACTACCTGAAGGTGGCCAAATCCGCAATTTCGAGCTTGTATCTAATCAAGCGCGCCTTTGCTAAGTTTAATGAAATTGTCTTTGGCAAGGTCTTCGGCACGTTTGTGCGACCCCAACTGCAATTTGCCATTCAAGCCTGGAAAACTTGGACAGTCAAAGACAATAAAACCCTTGAAAGGGTACAACGACGGGCAACTAAGTTATTGCCAGGCCAAGCGTACTTTCCTTATGAGACGCGGCTGACCAATCTTAATTTATTTCCTCTGGATTAAAGACAGCTGCGTGGTGATAAATACAGGCATTCCGCATGCTGCTGGATCAGAATTGTTGCCTTGCATCCAACGATTTCTTTGAGCTGGCCACTACTACTTGATTGCGTGGACACCCTCTTAAGCTGCGTGTGACTGGGGCAAGCTTGAACGCACGAAAATTCTTCTCTCAGAGGGTAATCCAGACACGGAATGCTCAACCCGCGTTCATTGCCATGTCCCCATCTGTGGACACGTTTAAGATGCAGTTGGTAAGAATAAAAAAAACGTTCTCTGTAATGACGCTAAACTAATTACATTACCGCCCGTCAGCAAGTAAGATTTGCCACTAGACTTCTCTGGTAGAAATTACCTTTACAATAAACATACAGCTCGCTACTTTTCAGTAATATGCTTGTTAATAATAACTATTGATGATTGTGGTGGTCTCCCATGGTTGACTCCTGTGTTTCATCATCTGGTCGGCAGACCCAGTAACCAGCAAAGGCGTACAAGGGGCACATTTCCGACACTCGGTGATGTTATCGTGACCACTGCGATCTTCTCCTTGTGTGACCATTAGGATATTGAAAACCTTGATGGCCTCCTCCTGCTATGATTCAAACAATTTCAGCAGCAGGACATCCGATTAACATGTTCCCTTCGCCTCCCTCCACAGGCGACAGTTTTTCTCCTTAAAATCCAACAATTGGCATCAAAAGTAGACTTATAAAAAATGCCTAAGGAGTTTTTTTACTGTCCGCCCGCCTGATGCAGTTCCATTACTAGCAACGCCACATGTTATGCATCATAAGCTTTGTACAAAGAGGGAATTCAAAGGTATTTACCTATATTTCGCAAACAAAAATTAACTGAACTGAACTAAAGTTAGCCTGGTGGTCAATCCAGTGGATCCTAGCTGGTTACTTAGGGAATCCTGCCTGGCAGTCAGCTTACTGCCTCCGTATTGGTGGATTCTATACGTGCAGGAAATATGGGCAAACAAATGGACACAAGTGTGATAAAATGTACAGCTCATGGTGAGATTCGTAGCTCAACTGTAGAGCATTGGCTGCGAAGAAGCTTCCTCTGCTGTGTGGCTTCAATTCCCAATCAAGCCGCCAATTTTTAAACTGGGGTCCATCGAATTTCTTAATTCTTCTTGGCTTTCGAATGCGTGCAGGATAGCAGAAGACAATAAAACGAAAAGTATAGAGTGTAAGCTGGTCAATTATCAGTGGCCCACCTCTGACGGTAACTGCGCGGGGCTCTGTAAGTTTGGCACCAAATCGATACCTCAATCGATTGATTTCTCTTCGTCCGACCAGGCTTCAAGTTGGTTTCCGCTCCTCTTGATTCCAGCTTGAATTTGTAGTTATGGATAGCAGCTTACAGAACTTTGATAACGTGTTAAACAACAAACTTCTATTCGTGCACACTAGATCCGAGCATACTTTCAGTTTTACCTGTGTAGTTATAAGGGCAGCATATGCATCGGTTGTGATATAATAGCTCAGATCGCTCTTAGGAATTGAGTCGATCTTTGAAATTTATCACCTTGCCGCACATGGTGGATTTTCAGTGGTACATCTAATGGTACTCTTCCCCGACACCTACCTGCAGCTAATTCAGTTTACCCAATCCTACAGGGTGCACATCCTATCACCCTCGGCGCACCGACCAATCAACGATCAGTTGAACTACAAATTGCTGGAGGGCTGGTGTGCAATAAAATCCAATTTTCGAAACTAAAATCTCAGCTGTGGTCAGGCTAGTCACATCATTCTATGCTTACCATTTTATGGTAGTTATTTTAATCATGATTTTTGAAAAACGTTTTACTGACATTTACGGTTTTTATGGTTAAGATAAAACTTTTCCCGATTATTTTCTCATTCTATCTCTGCGCTTCAAGATATATTGATGTCATTCATTTTTTGACCACTATTTTCAGTAAAAATTAACCTAGACCGCCTAATGCTGCAGAAATAAGTGGGGATTGTTATCAGCTGAATTATTATATGAAAAGACCTAATGACGCCAATACATTCCAGATGTTTTTAAAGTTAAAATTTTTGTGTTTTTTAAATCAATGCTTTTTAAAAATCCAATTAACCTGAAGGGCCTCCTGAGGCCTGTCAATAAACTATGTGAATGAACACAGATTTTTTAAGAAAACTAAGATTAACTGACGATAGTAAATCTACCCCAATTTGTCAAAGCTAAAATCTGCAAAATTCTACAGGTTTCAAATATCTGGCTCTAGTTAACGGCTATCTATTAAAAAAATACCATTAAGTTTTCTATGTTTTTGTACATTTCAGCATGAAACAACAAACCTGTCACATACAAGTTTATATCTCAGAAAAAACTTTTCGTATTGGGGAAAGTTTGCGTAGTTACCTAATCAACTCTTCTTCAATGAATAAAGACGGCTTGAAAACAAGCCTAACAGGCTTGGCAATATCCGGTTGTGGTCTTTTAAGCATTGTGTTGTGCGTTGAAAACGGAACTGAAGTTCAGACACATTGCCAAAGGTAAACATAATCTCCTCTTCTAAAAAATAGTGCAATTCTGGATATTTGCTAAGGAAAATAGCATTCCTGTGATTGCGATAATTTTTTGATGATGTCAAGTATTCAGTAGTTAGCGCCGTTTTTATGCAGCTGCAGAAAACAAAAATTGGTGCCGAAAGCCATCGACAGAAAAGTTTATCATCTAGATTTTTAAACTTTGCTGAGTTCTGAAATTGATATGCAATGTGATGAGCTGCGCGCTTTATTTCAGGTAAGTCTATGTGGTTTTACCTTGTTATGGGCAAGAATACGAAAGCAGCAACTATGTGTGTGCCATCTATATTGACAGATTTTCAGAAGTAATAGATGCACTCACTGAAAAAAAATAATTTGCCAGATGTTTTTGATTCTGTCGAGAATACTTCATCGGAGGTAACCGTAGAGTAGTGTGATACATGCACAGTTTGGGGTAATTTATGCATAGATTTCGCAATATTTATGATTCCTAGTGGACACCCGCATGCAAACTATAATAGTGAGCTGTCATAGCCACCGTCGATGGCGGTAATTGGTGTGGCGATGGCATGACAGGCCGCTTCCAAGCCATCATTCTTTTGAAAAATAAGCCAAGACCAGAAAGGGCAATTTTGGCCAGTTTAGTGATTTTCCTAAAAAAAATAAGCACATAGTGAACAGAAAGAAGATCTTCGGAAAATCGAGTTGTACTCGTGAATTTTCGAACAAGTATCGAGTACAACTCGATTTTCCGAAGATCTTCTTTCTTTTCATCATGTCATCTCGGAATGCAACTTACTTCAATTATCGGACATAGCTTCTGTTATAAATGTAAGAGCTAACTGTTCTAGTTAAATCGGAACACCTTTCAGTATATTTAGTTATTTCTAGGCTCAGTTCTACAATAACAAATGCAGAGCAGAGTGACAGTAATATCAACGGCAATTTTTGAGAAAGTTTTTTCGCAATATCATGTGACAACTCACTCAAATGTCTGTCATGTTAACTGTCTTCAGCTTAATATTGAAAGAAAAATTTATTTACTTACTTCCTACTAATAAAGTCCTTATATGCATTCCTTGCCTGAAACCCTTTAATTATTCAACATACATTTTTAATTGGAGTACAGCACATAACAGCCTTTAAAGTTTGTTATTGAATATTATGACACAAAACTCAGCAGTCCTCCAAAATCAATTTTTTTAAATGAGTTCACGCTTCTTTTCCCAAAATAATTGCGATCTCTTTCTAGCACTAACACTAACCACAAAACAAAATTTGCCGTTTTGTGAACAAATATAATTAAATGGTTTCTGCTCTTCATGAATTTCCTTTTATACTGCAACATGCACACGCAAGAAGTTCTTTTCCGCAGCGTTTAATAGCAAAATAAATTTCTCGGATATCAACAAACGCTGGATTTCGCCCATTTCCGCCTCTATTTTCTCCCAGTATACTGACATGAACGGTTTTTTATTCTAGTAAACAGCATTTTGCGCCTCAAGTCAACCCAATCAACTAAATAAACAACCTGAAGTGTGCGTTTAATCCTCCAATCCCCAAACTTGCGTCAGAAATGCAATACAAACACGAAGTTATTTTCCACAGCGTTTAATAGCGTAGGAAATTCCTGGACAAACCTTGGATTTTGCCCAGTTTCGTTTCTTTTTTCTCAGCATACTGATCTAAACGGAGTAAATTTTTAGCAAACAGCTCTTTTCGTCTCGATTCAACCCGATAAACTAAATAGACAACCTAAAATGTGTCTTAAATCCCCCAATCTCCAACCTTTCATCAGATATGTAATCTTCTGCATAACACGGTTACTCCTGGAAAAGTGTTCTCGACAGAATCCTTACCGTCAAGCAAATAAAATTCTTGATCCAGCGATTGCAGCTTTTACTTCTGAACTGCCTCCTGGAACTTGCCTGTTCACTTCTTTTTGCAGATTTTCATTTGCTTCCTTAATGGACCACGTGATATATACCCTGGCCCAGGACAGGAGCCTGACTAGGATACAACAGGCGTTATTCAGTTCGCCCCACTTCAGCCACCTCCGGTCTTCCTGACTCGAACCCCAAATGCGTGAGAAAAGAGCGAGTGCGGTAGATGTGGCGCAGTTCATTCTCCCTGTAACACTCCACATTCAGTGGCATCACGGAAATCCATACTCGAACTGTCGGTAGATTTGCCTCCTAACTAACATGCGAGTGATACATTTATAGGCTCATCAGAATACATTCATTCAATTTTTTTTATCGAAAGGACATTAACAGTAGGTACCCTGACGTTTTCGTTCTTTTGCATTCTGTGCCCAGTTTAGTTTTTTTTTTCACTTGTTTTAGGCTTCGTCGTGAACGGTAAAAACAATTTCTTTAAAAGTCGCCAACGTTATGATGAGTTCTGCATGCAAAAGTTCTGACGAAAATTAACTTGTTACTTAGGCATTATTACGTCACATTTTTTTGATCCTCTGAGTTGGCTTAATCCTGCAAAAGCATTTTAGTTAGGAAAATCGCCCTTAAATTAAGTGTATTTAGGGTGATGTGCATTAATTTTGGCGAAACTGGGAGTCGTCTCATGCCAAAGGAATTTCCTATGCTAGTAAGCATAACAGAACCAAACTTTTTATTAGTATGCCTTACACCATACACGAATTCTAAAGTAAGTAAAAAACGTATAAATCACATCCCTTCCAGAACCGGCAACTTTTGTGCGAATTTGCTAAGATTCAAATGAGGCCAAGTTGATAAAGAAGGAACAATTTTTGTTTTAAAAATTATGCTTAGCTAACCTGTGAATATTTTTACCCCAAAATGCAGAGACGAAAATGTTCTGGTAGCATTTTGTTTTGCCACATCAGCTAGATGGCGAATAAGCAAAGTTTCGATATATTTTACCCTGATGCTAATGCAAAGCAGCCATTATGCGATGGAAGTCATGCAGATATATACTTTTTGTACAGTACACGTTCCGCTTGTGCGTTATTCTAAAACGCAAAATTCAGAAATATAATAATTATAGAACTATCTTATTTTAGATATGGCCACACTTTTCGCATTCGCAAGTTTATAACAGATCCTGGAATTAGACCACCGCGCCGTAAAATAATCCACTACATAAATTAAAGAAAGTTTACTCATTTCTAGAGAAATTGAATCGTAATCTTCAGGTTAGATAAAATAATTTTCCAAAGTCTCCAATTTCATTTTACATTACCTTGGCAAAAGCTAATGTACACTGAGTGTCCAGTTAAATATTTTTTTAACGTGGTAACGTAGAACAGAAAGCTTTTTTTGAAATAATCTTAGGAATAACAACATCAAATTTATACAGCGGACGTTCTTTATGCTCGACTATTTGGTTTGCTGTTTTAAGGCATTTCTAAATCTGAGCTTCATGGCCATCTCCATAAAAAATAATATTTAAAAGCTCATTTCTCCTGCGAATGCTCGTGAGTTTAATTTCGAGTGGAATCTCAATTGATGTAGAAACACATGAAGACAATGAAACCGCTAAAAATCATGCCAGAATTTAAGGGACGATATTTAATAAATAGAACCTCATTAATGGTTATATGCATAAAAAACGTTAACTAAGAAAAGCTCTTTTTATCTACAGATAGTGGTAACGTTATAGTTTCATCTTAAGAAAAGATTAAAATTTATTTTGCTATTTAATAGCTTTTTTTACGTGACCAGAACTTGGGGATTATCGGGAAATTTTTATTTTTCTTAAAAAACATTAAGTACTTCTTCTACATATTTTTAGTTCTTAATATGCCTAATGCTGTTCATCATCATGCCTTAGTTTTTGTAATTGTGTTCATGCCGGTATGCGTGTAATGATCAAACATTCATCAACTTAGGTATTTTGCGTGCAGCACTCGACGTAGCATATGTATGCAACGGCTGACTAGTTGCACATGAACTCGTAAATTATGTTTACGGCATCATCAGCTTCTGCGCATTATTGCCTCCCACACAGTCTTCCATGAAGGGGTTTAGTTTAGTTTTTTAGTTTAATTTATTTGGTAAGGATAATAGGCAATTCCTTTGAAAACCCTATTTAGAACGTGTACAAGCACCTATAAAAATTAACCACTACTAACATAGTATTTTCAAACAGTGAGTAGGATTGTTTTTTACAATATATGTCTGGTTTTTAGAGTTCAGACTTGGAGAGAGGAGAGGGTATGCAGGTAATTATCCAAGCGTTGTTTTTACATCTGAAGGGAAGTGGCCTCCACGACTGACTGTGGAAGGTTGTTCCACTGTTGTATGACACGTTGCGTGAAGAATTCAGAGCGAAGGTTTAGCTTGGACATTTTCGTGCACAGCTTCATTGTGTGCTTCATAGTGTTTTTTTTCGAGGTTTGCTAAAACCCCCGTAGTTATATGGCTATGCCTCATCTCTGCGTGACTTTGGTAGTCACGAGCTTTACAGAAGTACAAACCCAATGTTCGTATTTTTGGTAATGTGGCTATATGGTGGTCACTGAGAGAGGTTTGCTTGGAATTCACTGTTACGGGAATGCACAAAATTGTTTATTGTAAATAATAATACAGTGCAGGTCTTCTGCTTAGGGCTAAACGCTGTCAAAAAAGTAAAAGAATAGTCTAGCAGAGGATAAATCACGCTCATGCAAAGATTTTCCAAACTCTATGAGTTTTTTTGGAATCAAAGGCGGTTGGTTTATTAGTATGGTGGATGGTTACATAAACCTAAACTGACTTAAACTGACGCACAAAGCACCGGTCTGCTGAGTAAAACCCCATTTGATGTAAAGGAAAGCACTACTTTACTTTTAGACGGTTGATTTGCTGACAGTGTTTCGGTTCCGTTAACGGTCGGTGAACTTTCATTAACGAGTATCAATATTTCCTCACAAGACAAAAAGCTCGTGGATCACATTTTAAAGCGTAACATTCTGATCGGAAAAGGTCGCAACCTCCAGCCTCGGATAGCTGACGACGGTTCATGAGCCAGAAATCGTCACTCCAGTCTCCGTGTCTTTGACGGTGATAATATTTTTTTTCAGTGGAGAGCAAATCTTTTGCTTTAAGTAGTAGGCCATTCTCATCAATTGCACTGATGTGTGAGGGTAGAGGTAATTTTGCCGTGACTCTTACTAGGCCTATTATAAACAACTGAACTCAATTTCTAAAGAGCTTTATATGCTCGAGTTGTGCGCGAGGGGTACCACCACGTAAACCAAATCCTCCGAATCTTGTATGACGGAATCAAGTTAATGGGAGATGGTTAGATAGGATACAAAACAGGAAATAAAAGATAAAATTAATATAAAGAGCTAATATGTAGCAAGAAAGAGGCACACAATAATTAAAAAATAACATGAAATAAATAAAAACGCATAAAGTCAATAAACTTAATTAATAAATTAAATAAAAATATATTACCTCCGATTCCGTATAATACAATTAATGAACTGTTGTTGCAGAGCGTGTGTGGTAAGCGGAGACGGGCTCATATGCCGGATGAACCAATGCTCGTTTGTGTTTGTTTCTGATCTTCCTCAGGGGGTTAGCTTTAAAGCGAAAGCGGACGTAGTTAGCGCCAACTACACTCTTCGTCTTCGCCCGGATTCTCCTATACTAAATGGGGCCACGCGTAGGCTGCCTTCTCAAATGCAAGTGGAACCACTGCCTAACTTACTCTTAAGTGACGGTAGCCTTTTGCGCTGGTACAACTTTATTATTTACCCTCACTCAGGCCCAAGGAGGCCCAGACCGATACGGCTAATACTGTTTATTCTACTACTTACTATCAATATGGCCGAATTTTAGTAGTACCGGTACTATTTCTGGCACTACCATTTGTCAGAGGTAACGCTGGTTTGAAGTTAGCGCTGGAGCTCATACATCCCTTCTCTCAAACAAGGAGCGGGAAATCTGAGTCTACGCTTTTTCGAGTAGCTACATGTTTGGGTCCCTGAGCACATCAAGGATTGCCTTGTATTCCACCCTCTCAACTCTATCCTCCCAGGCTGTGTCCGTTTAAACAAGAAGCTGGACTAAGAGGACAAGGCTACGGCTGCTATAAGTACTTACCTACGCTGAAGTGCTAATTCTAGTAACCATAATTACTAAGACTAAGTATATTATGATATGGCCGGTGTGCACCTGTAGGAAGCCGGCACCCAGAATGCGCTTTCAATTTGTGTGGCTCAAAGTATATTAATAGTTTTTGGGTTAAGGCAAAGCGTTTTAAACTAGCAGCACATGTTCTTTCATACCTTTATGCCTCACGTGGCGCTTTTTGTCGTGTATAGTCGGTCTACAGGCCTGCTACAACGCCAAGCTCCCGATAATCTGAGCATAATCTCAGGACATCGTCTTCCTGTGCTGCTATTAACAGGCAACTTAGCGGACTGCTAGTAGTGCTATAACTGTTCATCTCGAATCTATAAGTCAGAGTTGACGCTGATTTATGTCAATCTGGATTTAAGATTTTTTCATTAAAACATTTTCGTGGCCAGAGCAGGTCATTGCTAGCCTTGTCCTCCGTGTGCTCACCTCTTTCCACCAAGGCTGTGTCAGGTTTTACTAAGTTTCCGACTACGAGTACTAGGAACTGCTTTTTGATGTAGTATGTGAATGCTGAGGCGGTTAATACTAGTTGCCATATCTACTAATATCTGTAAATTATATTGTAATGCAGGTTCCATAGAGAGATGGTCCACTAAATGGGAGCCCTATTATTATTTACCTTTGAGTTGAGCATGCTTTGTGTGCGTAAATGTGGATTAAGTCCGCAGTAGGCTTCCTTCAGTAGGGAGTTAGGCCAATTAAGCCTTTTATTCTCGGGTAATGTGAGCTGGAGACAGTGTATGTCTGTTTCACTATAAAAAATAATATGTTCAAGTCTTTTCTGAGCGCTCACCGGAAAAACCTGCTATCTGAGCACTTTCGGCTAGTGAATTCAGCATTATGTCTAGGAGAGCGTCGTACTTTTAGTCAAGAACGTAATCTTGCTGTTATAAGCCAGTAACCTAGAAACCCAGGAAGCGGTTATCTGGTTTCCAGCGCTTCCATCTGATTTATGGTCGGCTGGTATTTTGTGACAGTTATGGGGTCAGGCGCTGGCTGAGTTGAAAATGTCAGCTTAGAGGATTATCCGGGATTTTAGCGGTCAAGCGAGCAGAGGCTAATTGTGGCATTTGTGTGGGTGGACAGGCATGTGAGCGAAGTTTAACAATTCCTGCTAGACCAGCCGAGTATGTACCTAGAACGCTAGAATAACACCTCAGTTATCGCACAGTTTGGTATCGCTTCGATATACAGAAGTAGAACTGCAGTCTGTTTCTACACTACCGGCCAGCTGCTTGCAGCAAAATGCAGTAACATACAATTAATCTTCCATGCTGCTTTCCGTAGCGAAGTTCTTTTCCAGGATAAAAAACTGAACCTCAATCGATTTTAGTTCCATCTTTTCAGAGGTTACGTTAACAACTGGCATTTTATGAATTGGTTTTACGAAAATCAATATGAGGACGGACGTTCCATCAATTCATAATACATTTTCGGTAATTTGGAGGCAGTAATGCAAGTCAAATAATTTTAAAAATAAGTCAAACCATTTGAAAATATATTTAACCCAAAAATAGCACATTTGCAGTAACCAAAAGGTTGTATCATAGTGCAATGGAGATCCATAAAATACTGCATAGCTCTTCAATTGACCTTGGACGCAGAGATGGCAAGGGATATTTTATGCTGTCCAAAGCATTAACTTTGATTGTTTTTCTTTAACTGAGCTAACCAATTGACTTATTTGGGCATGCATTAAAAACAGATGAAAATAATCCAGCCACTTCAATACTCATCCGGAATTGTAGGCAAACTTTAACAAAAAATACCCAATTTAGGAATGAATTTTTACTCCATAACTAGATTTTTAGATATATTCTGGATATATGGATCTCACCCAGCCAGAATTAGTCCGCCTCTTAAAGTTTAATTGGATGTTCCAGCTGTTCACTTCTGGGGAACCTGCCTATTAACTGTACCAATAATCAAATCTCTGACTTTACCTATGACCCTAGTCAGTATATTCTACTTTACTTTTGGAGACAATCGTCTGCTAAATTTCACAATAAGCATATTGTCTGTAGAAGGCATATGGCCTCATTTGTATCGACTAATTCAGTGAGTTTTATATCAACGAGAAAGACGTTGTTGAAACTCCTTGTTATTCAAGCTCGATAGCTTTCTCTACTTTCAGATACAGCAGCTTTCTGGTGAAAATGCACTTACCTAGGTTTTCGAACATATAATACCGCCTCGAATGCTTGCTGTTTTTACTTGACAAAGTTTGTCTAGTGTGAGGTGGTTATCAGGCACTGGCGAACGGTTCTATCCATGTTCGCTAAGCTATTAATTCCCATCTATGGGTAGAAATCTGGGCATTCTTGCGGAACCCGTATGCATTTTCGGACGGCAGATAATAAAAATAGTAAAACTCGCTATATTTTAGGGAGTTAATGATGTACTAGGAGGGAGAATATGTAAAATTTGTGATACTCATCTTTGGGGAGTATTCTCCCGACACCGTTAAGAAAAAACTGCAACTCACTTGAAAATTTTCCTGTAGTAATAAACACCTCTTTTTGACATCTCGGGAGATTATTTAGCGGGGTCGCTGTTAATCGCTCCAATCACAAGCAAGTATTTAACATGTTGACTTCATGACTGAATTCCGTTGAAGTACCTGGAAACGATACTCCAGGCAGGAATATCTTTGGTCATTCCCATTTAAGAGCTCGGCTAAGGCACAGCCTACGCGCTGCCAAAAAGCCGCGAAGTAGGCGGAAGCGCAATGCAGTGGAGCTCCGGGTGACAAGCAGCTCCATCTACGAGCATTTCAGGAAAGGAGCAAGGCACTAGCAGAAAATGGGGGCAACAGTATTTTTTAGAACTGCACCTCAAATACCCCTATTCCTAGCATTTTTGTTATAACGACGGGCTCAGCTTCGTTATTGTTGTAACGATGACGTATGATGCATGTTACCGTCGAATTACGCCCTGTTGAAATCCCCAAGGAAGAACACAATAAGAAGGGCATAATTCTGGAATCCACCCGGAGGAGCTATCTCGGGTGGTTGTTGCTTCGACTCGGGGCAAGCCTGGCATTGGGAGCGGACTAGAGTCTGCTGTTCGGTGTGGCTGCCGCTCTCCCTGTGTCAGTGGGACAGTGTCTTATAAGAGAGTGTCTAGTGCACGTTCGCCTGTAGCCTGATTGGTGCATTGGGACGACTGTGACCAGCGGCGCGCAGAGGTTAGGGTCATCTCACGTGAACAGTCACGCCTGTATGCGGTCAGAGCTAGCCAATAAAGACTTTTGGATAGGCTCGACGCCTTAATAAAGCCTCCAAAAGTTGCTAGCGTTTGGTCCAGCTAATATCCTAACAATTTTGTCCTTTGGAAACGGGGTTTATGGGGGGTTTGGGGGTGGAGAATTAGGATGGGCAGTGGAATTTACTTTAATAACTGCTATTCGGGTGTTATTGCAGTTAGAATTATTGTTGATTTATACATGTAGATTTTCCTTATGCATATTATCGTTTAACGTACTGCGGAAAAACTTGATTATCAAAATGCAGGTTTCTGTAAATTCCTTAAATATAGAAATGTTGGTTGGCAGGTCGTCTATTTTAACATACATTAGGTCCAAATTACCGCTCTGGAGTTAGATAAATATAGTTCGAGGCGCAAAGCGCCAAGCACACCTTTAATTCACACGCAGACCAACTTACTCCCAGCGGCCGCGGGAAACAAATTCAAGTACATTTTTTTTACTTTCAACATGCTAGTACAAATTTCCTTCGCAGTCTCCCGTATTTCTCCACCCCAAAACTCCTATAACTACCGTTTACCTCGTACAAAATTCTGGAACTAGCGGTATATAACGTGCACTACTTAAATTACCTTTGCCCTGATCTCCAATGTGCATTACGCCGCGGAAATCCAACCATAAAATCATCATGCAACATATTTATGTGCGAGTGAGGCGATCACTAGCGAACTCGGTAACTACTCAACGAAATTACTGCTTACAGGCGTTTATTACCACGAAGCGCTTCAACACAGTGAAAACTTTGAGTGGTTCAATATTTTTCAACTATTCCTTACAGAATATTTCATAAAGACGAGTACAACAAAGGTCCCAGTATGTCATTCCTTCCTCAGAGATATAGCGGGCTTAAGCTTTTTGAATATTCAAAGCCGAACAATGCAAAAGCTTTACGCAAGAATGCTTAGTAGTGCAGCCATTTATGAGAATTTAAAGATACTTGGTCATAAGAGGAACTGTCCTCTAGAGGTTAACAACAACCGCGCATTTGAGAGTCTGCCAAAACAGAGACAGCGCTCACCTTTATAACCAACCGGATAACTGCATTTCCACTATTCAGCTGTTGCATCTGAAAAGAAACACACCCCTTAATGTTATGTGTCAGGGCGTTTTGGCAACAGAAGAGATAGTATTTACAGGAATATAAGGGACGATAAACAGCCAAAAAACAGTAAATATTGGGGAGAAGGTTGAAAGCGTTAAGGGGTTCAGAAGTTGAGGAGGTGATCTCTGGAACACGAAGTCTATTAACTTGTCGTTTCGGACTCTTTCGAAAACTCTTGATCAGAGGTAACCGTAGAATAGGGTGATATACGCAGTTTTAATGGTTCGTAGTAGCCACATGACCGCATGCGCACTATACTTATCAACCTCTGTAATCGCCGCTGGGGGTCGTTATTGATGTAGTGATGGCTTGACAGCCCACTTCCTAGTCATTAATCGTCGAGATTTCGTCCTCCTTGTTGGATGCAGGCCTGTTAATTCCGCGAAAAGTATGGTCGCTGTCATGGGTTTGTTGCAGGACCCAGCGTTTTCCACATCACTGATTCTTCTGCTCACACTGTGCCACAATATGCAGTAGTGGGACAACAAGTCAACGCACTTCTTGATTGACTGTGGGCCTGAGAACGACGACGCGAAAAAGTTCGCTGCTCACGCTAAACCCACCTCTCGCGAGGAGGTCGGCCTCGTGAAACTGAAAAAATATGGTCGGATCCCATCGAGTAAGCTGTAATCTGGGAGTTAGCGTCTGCCCTCCTCAGTGCCACTAACCGTTCGCCCATTAGGGTTCCGAATAATCTCCCGGTTTTTTGACGAAGTTGCTTTGTCACAACTACATCCGATAAACGACTACAGCCATTTTGGTTTGATAACCCGGCACTTGATGTTTGTTTGTAACTTATTCGCAACTCAAACTGCATGTGGAGTGAAAGGGCGAATGACTGCTTCTGATACATACTGCACGTAGGGAGGATCTTGACAAATTTTGCGGCCAGTTGGATGTGGTTTTTTGTCTCCCTAACGCACCTTTTGCGCACCAGTACGGTTGGAGCCACGCAGAGCTCGAGGCAGCATGTTCAGCTAAACACCTCCCTCCCGGATTACACTCTCTGGCTTTGCCCAGGGGTAGCATCGACCTGGTAACGCACTTCTTCGAGTCTCGGAATCATCTGGTGGCCGAGGAATTAGCACGCTGGCGTGCTGAGGACTCCGGCAGTGATGCGACGTCTTCCTCGCTGAATGTTCCTCCTAATAGGTGACCGTTGTAACATTTATTTGCTGTATCAGCATATTTGCTATAGAAAAGAGTGCCTGCCACCGTCAAGACCTGTCTGAGAGCAAGAGGTAGTATTAACGGGCAAAATCACCCAACCCATCGTAACCTCACTGTGTTGGACTATTTATGCGTGTGAGTAAAACACTGTGGTGTGGGCAAGTGTGCGTCAGTCCGTATTCTGGGGGCAACTCTATAGGGATCTTTTCGAAAACGTTGCAGATATTCAAAGGAGGCGGTACTCGTCATGTTTCAATAGCCGGAGAGTTAGTACGATTCGGCTGCGACGACTGAAAACTACGCTTGTAAGTAAGACTAGGTTGGTAATTTGACATCGACAGCTGATTTGCCTGCAATACTTGTGGTTGTCACCAAAAGTAAACAGCTTGTGGACAGTAGTGGCGTTTGCTTACGTTGATTCCATGGCCTTAAGTCCGTTTCTGCTTATTTTTGAGTAATCAGCGAGAAATACGGAAGAACCTGACACGTCTAGGGAAGAATTGTAATATCGCATGGTCAAAAACCCACCAGCAGGTGTATTTTACTTCGCTGTTTAATCGTTCTATTGGTCCTCACACCTTGTCATCTTTGTAGGAGTAGCGGTACTACTCGCTTGGCCTGTCAACCATGAGCCAGGGTTTAACTTGCACACCTGTTTGTTTCATAAACAACTTCAATTGTTCGCTAAAGGCTTTTCGACTACCCTCTTGCTGTGCATAAAGTACGCGTGAAGTCTACCGCCAGCAACACTTACCCGTTTGTGATCCAGATCAACCAAACGTCCATATAAAGGTTAGGAGAATAAATGGCTTCTAAGACACGGGAACAGAATTCACCCCCGTAATTTGGCTGGCCTTGCGCCAAATTCCAGGGAGCTTTGGGTTAAGGTTTGGGTTAGAGCTAGGTTTAGGACCAAAACACTGGAACCAGTGTCTTTCCTAGGGTTTACCTTAAGGTTAGCGTTACGGCTACGGTCATGCCATGCCATGCCATTATCCGCCATAGGGATTAATGGTGTACAAAATCGAACACAGCAACATACTCAACAAAACAGACTGTTGGTTGCTAGTGGCTATGGCGAAACTCAGGGATACGTCTCAGTGTGAGTGCTAAGTCTGCACATTCACGCTCAGTGCAGAATCCGGCTTGGTTAGGTCTCGTCCTAGAGTAACGCACAGACTGGAGTTGCCCGAGAAGGGAGCCGTTTCTATTCGGAATGAGAAGCACTAGGTCGCAATCTATTCTGCACCGGCATCCGACCTCCATACTTCTTCTCATACTTGCGGTTTGTTTAATTGCTTAAAAAGGTCCCTAAGCCTGGTATCATGTGGTGCGTTCTTTATGATAATTTGCTAAATAGCGCTCTCGTTTGTATTTTTGATTGACAGTTTTGGCTTCAAGGCACCCCCTCCGTTTGCTACAAAGGCGGAGACGGACGCCTTCCTGCGTCGTGCTATCCAGTACCGTCTTCGGTTAATAGAGGAAGTACTCCCATACTGGCCACAAGCAATGGGTCTCCTCTCTCTGCCACAGAATGTGCCTGCAGCTATCGCCCTCGAGGCCCAACTGGTAGATGAGATCTGGGCGCAGGCCGGCGATCGTTCTGTTGACGTAGGTCTTTTCGCCTATGCATATTAATCATTTTTCTCGGCATTGTTCTTTTTTCTTCCACTGTCCGACCCATACACCACATAGCAACGAGTACACTCTGAGAGCCCATCCTTTAATGCCACAGTCTACTGTATACCTCACGGAGGGCTCTCGTGGCTCATGTTTGGCCATCATTCCGTTTCCCGGGCGCGTAGTTTCGGTGACTAAGTTGCTAAGTATTGTGGCAGAGGTTTTCTGCAATATCAAAAGTAGTTGTGTGTTCGGATCACGTTGGGGTCACCAATTTGTAGAGTCCTAAGCACAACCGCTGTTTAGACTACAGTATAAGTAGCAGATTTCGAGCTGCGTGTGCCTCGTTACTCTGGCCGTGTGAGCAAAAGCTAGTGCTCAAGGCATCAACACTATAATATCTTCCTGTAAGCCATCTGGTAATTAAATATACATGTTTTTGATCCTTTGCACATTTCATGTTCCGCAAGTGCAGAATTTTTTTTTCGGAAATATCAGCAATCATGGCAATCAGCGCTCGCGTCTTCTTATCACAAACTGAGATATGCGCCATCCTGTTTGTCTCCAAAATAAGTTCTCATATTAAATCGGCTCTTTAAAGGACTGCTTGGTTTAAAATTCCCATTTTATACTTCGGAACTGCATGCAAACCCTGAGTTCATTGTCAGGTCAAACCTGCTGCCTGTCATCGTTGTTTTCGACTTAATTCGATTTCTGCGGCCACAAACCAAAACTTGTTTCGTTGCAGGCAGCGAACTTATTACTAAGCATGTGAGGTGAAGGTAGCCATCACAACTTATTGACCAATCATATTTAGCCACGCAACAGGACAAGCATGTTACGCAACCTGATCGTAGAACGACCCACGATGTACTGTTTATGTGAATTGTAGTCGGAGTGATAGAGGGGCCCGCCCCCGGAGAGTTTGGTGTGGGTCGAACCAATTGACTCAAAACCATCACGCTCAAACGAGTTACGTGGGCTAAGGGTCAAATGGATGCTAGTGGGATGTATTAATTTTCATACCGAGATTGTCCTTGCAAGTGTAGAGGCCATACCGCAGAAATGATGAACTGGTTGATTTACAACTTCAAGCCAAAGAAGGGGTGGGTCAGTTCCTGGAGTGTGCAGAAAACCACGAATTCGGGTTCTTGGACGCATATAAAGTGGAGCTGAAAAGCGATAGATGACAGGCCTGTGGGGCTTCGACTTCTGATAGAGATTTAATAAACTGTACGTCTGCTCTAATCTAGTGCCGCGCACCCCGTTCCCAGCGGTGAACTAAAACGATCGACGCAGATTTGTAACGTTCAACCAGAATCTATTTTACTATTACTTTGTGCTGTCGGTGGTGATGTGCTCGTGAAATAAATTGAAATTTCCTAACGATTATAATAACCGTTGCATTGGCTCACTGGTCTTTGAATTTTCAACAGACATCTTCGATCTGTTGTATAGGAGTCCAGTTGTTGAATTGGTATACTGCCTGAAACTACTAAAGAGCTATTGGGGGCCCTGATTGCAGAGCAAACTTCCCCGTCCACAGTTACGTAACAGCCGCATACAATTTGAAAACAGAGATTTTTTATAGTACGTCCTGACCATCATCAAACTGGCGAGAATATAGTCACGAAAATGGCAAAAAGGATTGATATTTAAGTAAACGATTCCTTCTTTCATTTTAAGTTTATGTCTGATTTATCCTGATTGCTTTCACTGGGGCTCTAACTTAAGTTTCCAATGAAAAAAGGGTTTGAAGCGGTGTTTGCCGTGTTTAACAAAAGACTGGGTGTAACCAAGGAGCCAGTACCAACAATCCCTTCCATTCATGACCAAATCATAGAATAAAGTTCAGTCTCTACGGCGTTTCTCGGTTAGCAACATCTTGGTAACAACGACTCCCCCTGTTGAAATTACCCCAGGAAATCGTGGCGCAACTGACTATGCTGTTTCTAAATGTGCGAAATGGGGCTATTTTTTGCCCAAACAATGTCCGTAGAAAAACCAGCTGGAGGAAACGACACCGAGAACTCTAAAGAGCAAACTCGTTACTGACACTATTTGTGCGGTTACTTTGACTGCAACAGCTGCAGTGCTAGCAGATTTTATGGCCTGCTGTGCTCTCCGATTGTGGGTAAGCGATTTTTTTGGACACGATGCTGATCAATCCAGCCCGTACAGGTCGGCCTATACTGTTTAGATCCTAAACTAGTAGAGTAAACATTTCACTTCTATCTAGTATAGTTAATAGTTTTCTGAAGATGAATTGGTGGATATAGGTTTGTATTCGGTTATTCTCACCAGACCTGTACATTTATATGGTAATTAAGTAAAAAGACTATGCCGGATGGTAGAAAAATTAGAATGGTTGTCAGGACAGGGGGAATGCGGGGGACGAAACGGGGTCAAAATATGATCAGCGTTAGGGAGAACTGGTAGTCGGTTGAGGTGCTAAGCTGCTGGCTGTTGGATTAGCAGCTTTTGACCATGGTAACTGCGGAGCCGCGACGAAATTCTTTTGGCCCTGTTCCGTCAACCCCATTCCCCCTGCCCTGACAACCATTCTAATTTTTCTACCAACCCGAATAGTATATTTACTTCATTACCATATAAATGTAAAGGTCTGGTGAGAATTATCGAAAACAAATGTAAGTTCGCCAATTCATCGTCTGCATTTTTCAATGGGAATTTTCGCAAATTTAATAGTTTTATATAAATAAAAACAGCTTGGTGTTTTATTACTGCCAAGGTATTTATAGGTCTTTAGGTCTTTATAGACGCATTCCACAATGTCAAATTAATTTTTACTACAACCCATTAATCAAAAATGACTTCCGTTATTACTATCTGCACAAGAAGTGTTCCACCTAATAAAACGTTAGCCGGAATGCCTATGTATGAACGCCTTCGGAGAGGAATATTTACGGGGTGTAAAAACGAGTGCAATTATGAAGAACTTCGTGCATGCCAGGGCATTGGCTTTTAGTGAAAGTCTCCCCAGATCAAGGCCAAAACATATTTCATAAAAAATGATGACTATGAAGTATTTTGATTTCATCCCATTTAATAAATATAAATGCCTACTCAAGGAGGGACGCAGGTAATCACCATTTCAGAAGAAGAGGCGATCACCGGAACAAGAGTTTTATTTGCCTGACGTTTCGGATTCCGTCAGGAATTCTTAATCATAGGTGATGAGAACACAGTCACGGTCATGCGCAGCTAGGGTTGAGACATGCACAGGTTGCATGGCATTTATAGTTCAAAGTGGTAATCTGTGTGTGTATGATAATTATTCATTTTTGTAGCCACCGATTAGTTCTTGATTGATGCGGTATTGCGCATGACCGTGACTACGTTATAGTCAGCCATGGTAAAGGTTTCCCGGTGGAATCCGAAAGGTCCGGCAAATAAAACTTTTGTTCCAATGCTCGCTTCTTCTTCTTCTTCTGAACTGCTTCCCGGAACTCGCATATTGGCAATCACATTTTCGTCTGTCTTTTCGAACTGCAGCCCGCCTCGGCAGCTCCATGCTTACCGGAAGTGTCTAGTAAACACAATTTAAACGCGCACAACCGTAGTAGCTCTTTACAGTGTCCGCATCGTCGAATAACAGATGTGTCCCCTCGTAGAGTAGATCAGAGCGCATTGCGTCCACGCAACTTTCCGAAAAATCCAATTCCAGGTAGTAGCAGTAGATGACACGATAGAGATTCCATCGTCGGATTCCCTTTCTCGCACCAACCGGCAGCGATAGCGGAGCAGATAAAGGTGTGACGGAACGTTCAAGCAGTGGTGGAATGCAGAGACTGCCAGATCGGCTCCTTCCCCTCCCTCTCGACCTGCCAGCTGCAGCCGCGCACGCCCCCCCCTCACCCCCGAGGGGCAGGCAGGTATAGGCGCACGGATAAGGGGGTGTCGGTCGGGTAAATGACAGCGGCGAGGAGGGGAATGGGGCGGAACTGTCAAGTACGACTTATGATATCTCCGCAAATCTGCCTATCGATAGTATCCTCTGAACGCGCACTGAGAACTGGTAGGAATGGGGTTGCAGCCAAGGTGGTACAACACGGCGGTACAACACGGCGCAACCGCAAAGACGTCCCATTTAAGAGTGCAGATATATGCTATCCTACTTTGGGCTGCTACGGGTGAGCGAGACTTCAAACACACACGCATGCGTTATGGTTGTTTCTCCCAACCAGATATCTTATTCTAGCGTATTGCCTGAAGATAAGGTGGGAAGACGTAATGAATTATACTCACTGTGTAGAAATGTAACGGTCCATCGCCTAAACTCTTACGAGCTAGACAAGTAAATTATTGTGGCACTAAATCAGCCCATGATGCTTCTCCCAACTCTTACAGCATTAAAGTAAGTACTATTTGTAAAAAAAGGCATAGGTAGGTGGATCAATTACTTTTTCCTAACATAAGAGTAATTTCAGTTGACCCAATTGTGAAAAAATGCAGGGCGGAGGCCTTTGCACAGTCAATAAGCTAGGATACGCGCCGTGAACGGTGGTTAGTCAAACTTGGGTAGCTTTTATCCGCCCAACTTACTGCTCGCATGGAATCGACGATTACGGAATGGCAAGCTGACTGCCCAGGCAAGATTTCCAAAGCAATCATCTAGAATCCACCGCAATAACTGTTAGGCTCATTTAATCGTTAGGGAGGTTTGGCAGACTTGCTGAATTCCGTTGGCTTAATTTTTAAAAAATTTGCAGCCTCTGTGGGAGGCGAACATACACAACAGGGAAGGCTTTTGCGCAGCCAACGCTCTACCATTGAGTTACAAGGCTCGCCGTGCGCCATGAATCTAATCGCACTTGGGTTGATTCGCTTGCCCAGCCTACTGCTCGCATGAAAATCATCAGTACGGATACAGTGAGCTGACTGGCAGGCAGGATTTCCTAAGTAAACATCCGAAATTCATCGGATGGTAGAGCGTTGGCTGCGAAAAAGCGTTCCCTTTTGTGTGCGCTCGACTCCCACCGAGGGCTTGGGTTCTTCACAATTTGGTCATCTGTAAATATTGAGATCAGCCAAACTCCCAATAATATAACTAATAAGTTTTCAATTAAAATTTTAATTGCAGATAATGCCTGTATTACAGGTTACTGATGTAGTGTTAAACATAGAATTTTTCAAGACAGGGAAACGCAAAAAACGGTAGATTAATGCCGGGTAAATGCAAGTACAAAGTATCGGTACTTTGTGGGTCATCCGTGTAAATTTACAAGAGCATCAAGTCTGCAAAACATGAGGGTACTCAGGTTGCCTATAGTGGTTTGTTCAGTTTGATTATTCAGCATTCAAGCAAATTTTTCTTGCATGGAATGATTCTTCTTCGCCAATCTATTTTGATAACTGTTAAAATATTTTCTAAGGAATTGAGATACGGGCTGTAAGAGGACACATGCGGTGAGGCTGGCTGTTATCTACAAAATTTTGTTTCAACTGTATATTTTTTTTCAAATTCGTATTTATTTTGAGCCATGAATTGGAGCATTATCCTCCGAAATGATAGTGTCCATTCTACGCCTGTGAATGCCATTATAACCAAATGCATCATTTAGGATGTCAAGGCCGAACTTGCTCTTAACATTTTCCATAGTCGACCGCCAAATTGGCCGCTGACCGAACTTGATGGACATCATAATCTACGGTGTCGGCACAGTGTACTTTTCGGAAAGTTCTTTCCAAATATGACCACGCGGGTCGACTTCACGGGTTTATCGAAAAGAAAAACCTCATCGCAGAAGCAAATGGTCTTCCGGACTGAGGGACAGTAATCAGTGTACGTTCTACCAGATGAAAAACATTCGCTAATGCGTTTTCTACTTAAAAACGGCTCGGATATGGCATTCTCCTGATTTAATTCAAATTCTAGCATCATTTTCCTAATCATCTTCATAAAGAACAGTGGCAGATGTTCCCTGTGAATAGTTCCAATAAGAAGATACTGATATTGTTTGAGTGTACGACACATGTAGTCGTCGTCCTTCTTACTCTTTGACTGTTTGGTTCATCATGCTTACTTCTGGATACATTTTTGTCATTAATTATGCGCTGTTGATTAGCCTTACTCATATATGCTTGCTGAGGATTCACGCGGCAGTCCTTCTACTGCAAGCTTCCGGATTCATTCATAGCCAACTGCAGATGGAACTTGTTTTGATATCTTCATAGAGAACGTCGGCAGATGTACCTTGTGGAACGTCGCAATAGAAATATTATGTTATTTTGTATTGTATGATACAAAACGTCCTTGTCTTGCCTACTCGTTGACTGCTCTGCTTATTTCCAGGCACAGGCATGTCATTAATAATGCGCTACCGAGTAACCTTGTTTACATCGAAAATGCTTGCTGACGAGTCACCCGACATCCCTTCTGCTGGAGGTTTTCTTATTCGTTCATAACCAAGTAGAAATACAAATTGGTTGGACATCGTTCGTGTATTTCGGGACAGACAAAAGCGACGGCATGTCGTGGGCTTTTATCTATATGCAGTACGGCATAGAATTCGTGTAGCAAGCCGACCTATGCGAAAACGTAATATTCTTTCGCTAATCGGCATTGAGCGTGGCTTTTATACTGATTATCTTGAAGTATATCCTGAAGATATTTCAGTCACCATACGATGCCGGCTTTTAACGAGCTTCTTTCTGGCCGCTTACAAAAAGGAATATAATGTAAAAAGTGACTACTTAAGTGGTATGCATCTTTGTCATCGATTTTGACTGGCTTTATAAATTCAAGTATATATTATGGAAAACATTAACGAAAAATTTATTTCTCCTACTCGTTTGGTAACAAATCACGTCTTTTTTAAATTTTATGCTCATAGAAAGGTTTTTCAATTTTCTCAGTTTATTTGTTGAGGTTATCTTACATTTTTAGAAAAAATGTCGAATTAGGAGCTTGTTTACGATTTTGAGGTGTTTATTCATAGTACATCGCATCTGTCAGTTTACTAGTGCTGCCTATAATGTATACAGCATGATCCACATGTATTGGAACATATTATTGGAAATATGTGACTTTTTCCTCAAACCGTGGGTGAAAATGCACATTTCCTTAAACAGAATGTCCACAGCGCGCAGATCGTAAAGCTTGAATTCAGATGTAGCAGTCAGTAGGCTTAATTTCCTACTAAAGGAGTTCAACAAATATTTTTTCGTGTATGTTTTCCGTAAAATATACTCAAAGTTATAAAGGCAGTCAAAATAAATGGTAAGAATCCATACTACTTAAGTAGCCATTTTTTATAGTACCCAAGTTTTGTTAGCGGTCAGAACGAAGCTCGTTAAAAAGCCAATAGCCTGTCGTATCTGAAATGACTTTAGACTAGACTAGACAATCATTAGTATTACAACCCTGTTTGATGCCGATTAGCGGCAGAGTATCAGTCTTTCCATGTTGACATGTTACAGGAACTAAAGGCCATACTATATTTGTTTACGGTTTGAACTATTTGTATGGCAAAACAAAATTTTCCGTTCTCTAAAAAATATAGTTAAAAGCTTTGTGGAATAAATAAATTTTCCTTCATAGTAAAACACGCATAAGCAAGACGTTTGGTCCTGCAAAGTTTAACAGATTAGCAGAGTCTTTGGATATTCAGAAATGCTGTTTTTGTCCCTGTTTTTTCGTTCAGTACACTGGTCTGAAGTCTTTTCAGGTAATCAGTATTTTGCGCTTCACTTAAATCCAATAAACAAATTAACCAACCTCAACTGCGTGTTCAGCCACTACCTCAAATTTTCATCTTCATATTTAGTCAGCAAGAAGATCTACGATATTGACGTTGTAACTTACCGTACTAATAGTCTAGGTACTTGCTAAAAGGCCCATGCACGTGTTTCGCCGGTATTCTGCCGCTGCTTGACACAACTGCGAGTGCTCCGGCTCATCAGTGGATCGCCCAGCGTCCCTCCTTGAGTAGGCATTTATATTTATAAATGCGTCGCAGATCGCTGGGAAGAAATCAAAATACTTCATCGTCATCATTTTTTATGAAATAGGTTTTGGCCTTGATCTGGGGGGACATTCACTAAAAGCCAATGCCCTGGCATGCACGAAGCGCTTCATCATTGTGCTCGTTTTTACACCCCGTAAATATTCCTCTCCGAGGGCATTCATACTTAGGCATTCCGGCTAACGTTTTATTAGGTGCAGATAGTAATAACGGAAGTCGTTTTTGATTAATGGGTTGTAGTAAAAATTAGTTCGACATTGTGTGTTACGGCCTGCCTTTGGAATGTGGCTATAAAGACCTACTGAATGCTTCCTTCAACTATGAATGGGAGAGTTTACATACAAACAGAGGTTTAGAAAGCACCATGTCTTCCTCGTTTCGTTTTGCAGAGCGCATATTCCTCACGAGCCAAGGCTTGTACTGATACACATTACATGGAAAAACGGTAAAATCCGGTAGTCTTCACTATCATGAATAGAATCACACCACTACGGTGGTTCACGAAACGTAAATATTTTTCAAAGATGCTGACACATAGTGCAGGAAATCGCTTGGCCCTACCTTTAACAGAGGTCTTACCTAAAAAAGGTGATTTTTTATTCACTTTGACATGATTACTTAGCCGCATGCCAGTAGGGACTGCTGGCAAATCTTTTTGTAAAGGCAACTACCCTCTTTCGTGTGTTTAGTCCGAGGGATGTTTTGCGCGAAATGACAACAGGATTTACACTTAAAAATATGGCAACTTATTCTATTAAAAATAGTCCGATTGCCTTTTGAATAATGAATGGAGGTGTTAATTGAGCCCTTGTCCTAGCAAATTAATATCTGATAAACTCTAAATTAAAGTCGTGCAATAATTCCTCGTATCCAGCACCCAGAACATTGTAGTTATTAAATGCTACCCTTGCTTTTTAAGGATATACCGTTTCATGTGCAATATGTTAACAATAAATATGCGCAAAGAAACAGAAAGTAATGTAAGATTCCAAAAGCCTTTAAACAGTTTCACTGTTCTAGGATTCCATTATCGGTGTCAAGGTCGTTAATTAACCAGTCGATTCGTTACCTACGGACAGACAGTCAAAACCTATCCTCTGACTGGGGTGAATCAATACACTCTTGACTTTGTGCAAAATTACGGCAGGCTATCAGGCATTTGCCACTAGGCGGCTGTCTGCAGGGGACGATAACACAAAGGTAAACTCTGGATGACCCTGGGTTCTGAAGTCGTTGCGTGCTAGAGTCGACGGCCCGTCGTCCCATCGGTTTTGAGTTGGGAAGGCAAATATGGTTATAATTACTGGACGGAACAGTCCAGCTGTGTCTTGGAGCCCAGTCCTGAGCTCTCACAGGCAGTCACATAATGACAAGTAATGCATGTAGAGAACTACCCATTCCACGCAGCAGTTAAGCTGTAGTTACCCAAATCCATATGCAACGCTCAACCTCTCGCGACTGCTATCCCGTGGACACCATTGTCTGCTGACCCCAATCCGGTCTGGTCAAGCATCCTCCTAGGGTTGACTCATAGAAGGCCTTACCGGAGGTGCTGTGACGACATCTGCCCTCTCACACTCCGGACGCAGGCCCTTGCGGCTGGGGACGCACGCTCGTCCGCCTGCTAACGTCCTCTAACCAATTATTCGCTACCTCTGTACAGAATATACTACCCCTCCTACCTGGTATCCCACTCCTTTACTTCCCACACTGAATCGGGCCTGAAGATCACAGTGGCTAGGGTCTTCCCTGTTAATTAGATTACGGTGATTGTAGACCTGCGCAGCATCTGCCGCACTGACTACTTCTTCATCCACGTAGGCTTGTTGCCATGACAGAGGCCAGAAAACTGGGACGGGAGTAGGTGGCTGGCATACCGTGGGCCTACGCCTAGAGCACCACTATAGCCCCTCTATGTAGCATTCGTTGTGGGAGATGATTTTCACCAGACGGTGACCTGATGCTGGCGGTGAATGAGAGAGTAAGGTCGACGGTTCAGCACATTTATTTGACATGCATAATCTAACGCGCTTGAACCTAGGGCGGTACGATAAAAGCCGCAGCTTGGGAGGTTACCAAATGACGGGAAATTCCGGCCGCGTGGTCAGTCCAGTGTGTGTGTTTTGTTGTGTGGAGTGGAGTGGAGTGGTTGACCTCCCACGATAAACGGATGCGCGGTAGAAGCATTGAACCAACACGGGAACTGGATCAGGGCACGGCAGACTTACTTCGGGTTGATTGCCGATGCTTGGCAGCATGCGTACGTACGGCTTCGGCAGCCAACTTTGCCAATTCCTGCCTGCGGTTTTTTTTGATTGCGTATTGACACCGCGAGCAAAGACGGGTGAACAAAGAGAATGTAGTCATTTGTGTTACAGGGGGAGCAGGGTTCCTACTTCCGTATCGTACCGCAATCCCCTACACATGGAAATGCTTAGGTGAGGGGCTTATGCATGTTACATGGCTTGACAGGTCTGCAGAATGCGTTTGCCTAATTTTCCTCTTCTATCAACACATTATGGAGTGCCGTGTGCTTTTCCTTGCAAAAATGTTGTCAGGATGGCACCACCGACAGGAACACGGGACAATAGCTTGTGTTCCTCTTTTCAGTTGCAAGGATGCGCAAAGAAGTTGTAGATTCATGCGCTGTTTAAGTTTCAGCTGAACTAGGGATATTAACATGTGCACGCAATTCAGTAGCGCGTTTTATGTGATCTCACTCATTGGCATGTGTAAGTAATTACCAGACACTTGAATGCGGCGAAACACGTGTCTGGGCCTTTTAGCAAGAACCTAGGCTGTTAGTATGGTAAGTTACAACGTCAATTTATACAACTAACGACTGTCTGATGGCAGCATGTGTATATTTCACAGGGGTTGACGGGTTTCAACACGAATATACACTTACAATTTCGGTCTACGCCTATAGACCTTAAATAAACTGATATATATCGCGATCAGAAATTTATTTCTCTAAAGATTAAAAAGCTGAAATTTCAAAACCAGTTTATCAACCAGAAAGCAGATAGGGAAAGCTGGGCGACCCACTGATGAGCCGGAGCCCTCGCAGCTGAGTCGAGCAGCGGCAGAATACTGGCGAAACACGTGGATAGGCCTTTTTGGCAAGTACCTAGGCTGTTAGTATGGTAAGTTAAAACGTCAGAATGTAGTCTACTATCACTAATTCACGCGCAAGTCACCGTCCCCACGCCACATTGTTGAGTGGACATCATCAAGATGTCGGAGCGACTGACTGGCGGATTGGAAGTCAGGCTGCATAATTTCCCGCGATTGCACTTCTCAGCCCGCCTCTGGGACAACCAATCGCAGGCGCTGCGAACGGCTGTCTTTCGTTGACGCTTTTTATCTCTCTGACGATGGACTCCAGGAAGAGCCCGAAAGAACAGACAAGTAAAACTGGGATTCCGGTGATCGAAAGACCTTCTACATCTCTAAATGCAAACATACCTGAGATGCGAACATTTGCCTCAGTTCGTGAACGCCCAACCTCTTGCCGTTGCTAACAAATGCGCACGTAGCAGTGTTTCTACGCCAATCCGGTCTGGCCTTGTGGCTAACTTACACAGGACCTCACTGCGACGACCGCCACACTCATGAACACCGGCCCCCTCATGGGTGATTGTGTGCCCGTCCGACTCAACTTCCTCCAACATATTCTCCACTACTGCGGTACAGAAGAAACTATTCCTCTCATATAGCGTTTCGCCTCCTCTTTCCACATAGAATCGGCCCAGCAAATCGCAGCGGCCAGGACTTACCTACTAACTTAAACCACTGCGATACACGCTACCACGGTCGCAAACTTATTCCTCAGAATATTTAGGTCGCACGCTAAACGCACCATCAGTAGATGCCCCCGAACACAAGTAACTGCCTAGCTGCGCTAGTAGCCGCGAATTGTAAGGTTTCAGACTGACAGGAAACTCGAGCCGTTTGGTCAGTTCGATGTACGTTCTTGTGTGGAGTGGATGAACTCCCTCGCTGAATGGACGCGCGATAGATGCACTGAGCCAGCACAGGAACCAGACCAGGGTACGACAGGCGTTATTTGGATTGCGCACCGGTAACAAATGCCGAACATGAAGGCTTGGTAGTACGCTTCGGGGCAGCTTCGGCCGCGGCAGCCATCTAGGCCCGATCCCACCTCCGGTGTTTTTGACTGTCTTGAAAACGAGCAGAGGGAGATAGGTAGTCGTTGCGCAAGTCTCTTGTCGCCTAAAGCTAAATCAGGCGCAATTCACTGTCCTTGCACCGCCCTGTTGAGGAGCATACGATGGACATCCTCGAAACCGGCGGTTGAAATGTCGGAGTGGCTAACTGGCGGACTGAAAGTCAGGCTGCATGAGATCGCGTGATCGCACTCCTCAGCCCGCTTCCGCTTCTGATACAGCCAATTGTAGGTGCCACAGACTGCGCGAACGCTCAACCTCCTGCAGTTGCTAGCAAGTAAGCACTCACCAGCCTGCCTACGTCCATCCAATCTGGCCTATTATTTCCTTGTGGCTAACCTAGACAGGGCCTCACTGCGACGACTGCCACACTCACTGACTGGGTAATTGTGTGCTCGTCCGACTTTCAACTTCCTCCAACCTATCCTCCACTACCCCTGTACAGAATAACCTATTCCTCCCACCTACTGTCTGGCCTCTTCTCGCACACGGAAGCGGGTCAGCAAACCGCGACCACAAGCGTTTTACTTATTAACTTAACCCACTGCGATACACTCTAAACCCAGTCGCAAACTTACTTCTCATAAGATTATAGACCTCACGTGTAATGCATCACCAACAGATCCACCCGCACACAAGTAACTGTCTCTGTCACCGAGTTATTTAAGTCCACTATCGCCAAACGTACAGCTCACACAGACAGACAGACAGACAGACAGACAGGAAACGGAAAGATGATCAGCCTTTGGCAAACGGGTTATTACAATTACCACGCTCATGGGAAAGACTTGCGGGTAGTAGTAGCATTTGGGTGGAACATGTACACACGCACGCGGACATGCGTATTCAGACATGATCGAAATCAGAGCGCGAAAATAACACAGATGGGGCGATGATAGCAGCCCCGGCAGCAGTATATCCGCAGCGGAGGTGGGCGGACACGCGGGAAAGCAGGCGAGGAATGCCGTCATGGGAAAGGCAGAGCAACATCCCATGTGTGAAGGACACGGCAGTGGAAATTGACGTCAGCAAGGCGGCTTAGACAGCACTCCTGTGCGGACCAGCGCCTGCCCCGCCCAGGGGAATCGCCTTCATCTCAGTGCGCATGCACAGAAACTCGCCCAACACCGTCATTAGGATGATGGAGATGACTGTGGTGAGCCACCAGGCCACAGACACCGGGAAGGAGGCATTGTAGGCCCAACAGAAGATCAGATGCCAAAAGTGCAGGGTGCAGGCAAAATCCAGGCAGAGTTTGGTGCGTTTGACCAGACGCCAGAGGCCCAGGGCGCAAGCTGTAGCCGCAAGTAGGAAGACAGCGATGAGGCAACGACCCTCCACATCACGGAAACGCAACTCCTCGTCGTCGAAGAGGAGTCTGAGACTGGTATGCCAGCTGGAGAGCGGGCTCATGAGGGCAAGCAGGGCGCCAGCAGCGCCGTAGTACAGACATTGGATGCAGACAATCTGACTAATAATCAGCACAGGGTCCCAGACGCTGCTGCGGAAGCCATAGGCCATTTTCTCCGGACGGCCAGTAATCCAAGTAGTAGTATTAGTAGCGATAGAAGCCAATTAACCTAGGCGGCTACAAAAACAGGCAGGGTGAGAGTAGTAATGTTGTTTAGGACAGGCGGTAGCGAGAACAAAAGAGATGAGAAAACAAAGAGGCATTTCAAAAAGCACTAGTTTATTGAGCAACACAAAATATACACTCGCAATCTAGTGGTGAAGGGGAGCCGAACGGGCAAACTGGAATTCGAAAGGCAGCTATGAAGAGAGAAAAAGAGAGAGAGAAAGGGGTGTGGGAGTATTTTCACTTTTTGATATTCCAACCCAAGATGTTTGAGGTCTGAAAGGAATGTAAAAAGTGGATTTTGAGAGCAAATATAGGTACAGCAGGTAATTTCTCCAGTAGGCAGTAACCTCTGCATAGAAAATACTTGTGCAAACTCTGACAACTGTTAGTAGCTATATCGGGAGTAGGGCATACTATTTTTGCCATATTCCACGCTACAGCCACTTTGTTACTGAAGGAAAACTTGTCTCCATCGATTCTTGTTTTGTCTGGGCATAATAGTAGAGATGAACACGCAAATTGGACGCGTTAGCCTGATGATTTTGATGACTCAGGCTACCATGCCCACCCTACGCGGTCATCCCGTAAAACCATGCCCATGGACAGTGACAGGATGGTTGCAGCATGAAACACTCTATCTGAAGGTGTAATTCTCTCCGCTTGTGTGAATTCATGTAACAGCAAACTGGACATGCACAACGCTTCTCAGCCATCAGCTGCATGCTAAAACATTTGATCTGACCCATAACATATTTTTGTACTACTTGTAATAGGTCAGTGGTAGTGTATGTTTACTCTTTTTGGCTAACTAGCGGCTGGTTGCTGTTCGTTCGCAATTATTGAAGCGACCCATGAGTTTTTTTCCTCTATAGATATATTTCCTAGTGACGGTATTACCAATAAGGAGCTCAAAGACGTCAATCTACCTTCCCTTTAATCAACTGAAAATATATCCATATGAAATGGATCCGAAAAGGAAAAGGGAAACCGGAATGGCCATTTCTGGCTTGTTAGCCGTCGTCAGATCGGCGAACCCCATATATTCACATATCCATATAGTGCTTTTTAAAACCCATTTCTTTCGAGGTAATTTGCTCGCTAGTGGGATACGATCAAACCTCAAAAGACTGCATATGAACTTACCACATATCCGGCGGCGCGAACCCCCTCCCGAAGCATGTTCGCAACCCCCTTTAACTGAAGAGGATGAGAGAGATAATTAAGAAGTTAGTGCAAAGACTATGTGGGACAATATGAAATTTGAATTCCATTAGTGCAAAACTCATAGAGGGCGTTTAAAGTAATGAAAGCACCATCCACATTAACGAATGGTGTCTCTTGTCACCAGATTGGCTTTTGAAAGTGCTACTTTGGCTGTGATGCTCCCATCTTAGCCGTGAGAGATGGCTAGTAAAACGTTAGCACGAAACTCGTCACATTGACATCCAACCAAGTTAGACGTGGTCTTAATTACTTTTCGTTTCTATTTAGCCTTCTTCGCGCTAATTAATAGAAGAAAACAGAATCGGTCCAACATTTCTTCACTAAGAGTTTTCTCGCCAGAACACCGTAAGCTTTCCTATCAAAAACGATGTGAACTGAGTAGCCTCGATCCATTGTTGCTTCGCAGAGTACCGAAGTGACTATTTTTACTGTTTAAACTTTTAAACAGTCGTTCTTTTTATCCTTTGAGCACTCTGAGGCAGTTTGACTATTCTCGGTATATGAGTTACCCATATTTCCGTTTATTTCTTTCCGTGACACGCACAGTTCGCTATCGACATTTTTTTTCAGTAAGCGCCAAAGTAATCTGGAATAAGCTACCCAGAAACATTACAACTCAGCAAACCTATCCTTTGTTTAAGAGAGCTAGCACTAGTTTTCTACATACAGGACAGATTTCAGGAACTTTGGTTGCCGACTCGGTTGAATCTCGCTGCCGCTCTGATGGCATTTGCGGACTCTGAACCCTGAACCAGACTTCATGTTGAGGGCAATTATGCTGACTGCAGCTCGCAATCGGCTAATTCTTCAGCCGACAGCGAGAAACCTTTCAGCGGACGCACCTGTATCTGGTACAGATTACCTGATCCATAACACTGACGGGAGACTGACCACATCGTGCTGTACTTGTGCCAACCCTTCCCCGACCTGAGCCTTAATCATTAAAGGAGCCACCGCCCTTTCTCCTGAAAGGCACTAAAAAGAATAATCAGGATACTTTTTTCACTATCAGCTCGATCCTCTACTGTATATCTCTGTTGACCTTGCCTTTAAACTGACAAAAAATAAGTCAAGTTGCCCGATAAATCGCTAAGTACAGCTGATGCTTAGCGTTCGACTGGAGCAAACACGAATAAAAATCAGAATTAACTCTACACTGGGAGAAGGCAGTACCTTTGCCTCCTTCATGCAACGCAGGTCGGTGATACGCCGATCAAGGAAGGCCCAGGAATCAGCATGGTCCGGCGACTTGTCCTGGATGAAGAACAGTTCAGTTAGCTTGTACACGTAGGCCAGTCCGAGGCGTTTAGCGTACCAGTTCATCTGTCAGGGAAAAGGAAACACCAATAACAGCAGGTGATATAAACTGCGAAGGTGCAGTTGGCCGTCTAGCAAAAGTAACTCGAAGGCGTTCACTCTTCACTGCTCACCCTCTTCCTACTCCTCTGTGCACAAGCTGTCTGGCATTCGCGTCGTTGAAAAAAACCGCAACTTTCGGGGAGATATATAAGCAATGTTAGCGTAACTGTGACCTCTGTCTGGGCTTTTGCATACTCCGAGTATTCATCTTACAGCCATAGAGCATACAGTTTTTTTTTCGATTTCGACGCGTTCCTAAGAGTGATGCCAGATCTCTGTATGCATAAAAAGCAGCCGCGCGAGGTTTTTAAATAGATGAATAGTCCCAAACAGAAATGCTTTGAGATTTGGATGTCTTTTAAGAGGATTTTCGTTTCTCTGCGAGTATTGGGGGTACAATTTTTCAATGGTATAAATTAGGTTTAATGAGCAAAGAAGACTGGCTGATCATCGGAAGACTTTGTTCGATCGCTGGGACAATATTTTTGCTCGCCTGACGTTTCGAGATCCGTCGGGGACTTGCCTTCAGAGACATAATCAGAGAGCCGTATCAGATACAGCCACAAACGCAGTTGCGTAAGGGCGCTCTATCGGCGTCGTGAGACGCACTGCAGCGAACCAGAAGATAAAGTTGCTGAGGTAAAATACTTCCGACAGGTGTTCAGAAAAAGCGGCTACCCGCGAAACTTCGTCAACCGGTGCTTGCGCAAACGAGATGGCCAAAAATTTGGCGAGCAATCCCGCGCGTCAAAAACGTATCGGAGGCTGTCGGCCGCCTTCTCGAACCACTTGAAGTTGGAGGCGCACACACGCCAGAGGCAACTATACGGCGTCAGATAATGAAATCGAAAGACCCACTGTAAAGGCATAAAACATCTGCAGTTGCGGTCAAAGCAACTATGTCGGAGAAACTGACAGGCTTCTCAAGACGCGAATTGCCGAACACGCGGCAGCAGTGCGGCTAAATGATGCCAATTCTCAAGTCGCGGCTCATTCGACGAGACCCGGCCACACATTCAAATTCGATGAGGCCGAAATTCACGCAAAAGGTGACAATCGGGTGAGCCGAGAAGTACTTGAGTCATGGTTCACGGGCCAAGTGCGACGATTTGTGCATTCCATATTCGGTGCCGAGACTCGATGTGGCCAAAGCAAGTCGCCACTCGGGGAACAGACAGGCCACCGCGCCATCCTGCGCCAATACTGCTTCTCGTTGCTGACGTAGCCAATCGTCACTCACACCATACAATTATCGATTTTTCTATACGCTTAAATTTTAACTGTCTTAAACCGCAGGCTCCTATGCATACGCTGTGTGTATCTGCTACGGCTCTCTGATTACGCGTCTGATGACGAGTCCTCAACGGATCTCGAAAGGTCAGGCGAATAAAAAATATTGTCCCAGCGATCGAATCTTCTTTTTCTTAATTACTTCCTGGGACGCGCATGTTCGCTGTCATTGGCAGTTTGTTTACTCTGAAGAGAAGACGTCCTCTGGGACAACAGGGTAAATGAATTCAGTGAATTTTTGAGACTGTTTCCCGACTCGCCTTCAGACTAGTGAGAATGTGCAACGAACAATTAAAACTTTCAACGTGCGCAACCCGATCGCTACTTCACGCGTCCAGCTGGTACAACCTGGGGATAAGGTTAGCTTTTTCGATAAAAAAGAAGTCATTTACAAGATCCCATGCAAAGCTAGTGATAGTGTATACTGTGGCTAGACAGAAAGGTCCACCTCTACACGCAACCACGAGCACCAACTGGCAGTAAAAAGATGTGACCATCTATCTGCAGTAGATATGCATAGCATCGATAACGGATACACCTTCGTGTGGGACAAAACACGCATCGTCAGAGTTTGCCCCTCTTAAAAAGGCCGAGGATTTATTGAGGCCATGCACTCCGACGACTCATACGTCAACTGACATATAGTTAGGTGGAATTTACAAACATTTCAAGAAACAATGGTAAAGACGACGGCTGAACAATACCGGCTGACATACGGACAGCTACCAATCAGCGTTCACTCCATAGGACTATTGACTTTTTGCAAGATTGAAATTTTAATTGTCCGTTGCAGTCTTACTAATCCGAAGACGAGCCGGGGAATCAGTCTCCAAAATTTACCGAATAAATTTACCTTGTTGTCCCAAAAAACGCCATCTCTTCAAATTACATTTCTTGGAATGCCTGATTTTGATTTATATGAGTTTGTTTACTAGTGAGAGCTTCCAAATTCGTATAGAAGTTCATCGTCAGAAATGGCTGGGGCAGCACAAATGCGATAATTACAGGTGTTGCAAGCCAATTAATTATCAGTGACGCAATTCTGGAGGTGACTGTGGATCCGTATGCTGGTGCCGAACCAATACATTGATTGATTGAGTTCCCATCAAGCAAGCACCTGTAACGCGAAACTTCACATCCATTAGGTGGTTATGCTAGCTATATTGTCCTTTTTAATCCGTTAAACGTTGGTATTTCTGAATTTTTATCTAGATTATATTTCCTTTAGATTGGACCTTACGAATTTGGGAACATAAACTCCAAAGGTAGTCATGTTTTTCGTCGTAGGCAGTATGAATTTTGCGAAGGAAACACTGCAATAGCTAAGAACATAATTCGCTGAGTTTATCCGAAGGTTTCAGATGTCTGCATTGGCCCGCGAAATTCCAATTGGACGATTTCGACCTTTCCTATGCCCACCCTTCGAGATGACCAACACAGCTGGATAATACGCTCTTTTTTTCAGAAAAACGCGGAAGGAGACCTGTGCGAAAAAAAAAACTAATTTTGTCGTCACCTTCTGTTCAAGATCGGAGAGGTCAGTGGGCATCGAGTTTGATTCTCATGGCAATTTTTGATAGAAAACAAAGCTCAGCTTTCGAAGAAGAAGAAGAAGATGCGATCACTGGGACGTGGACTTTATTTTCCTGACGTTTCGGATTCCGTCGGGAATCCTTAATCATAGGTAATTGTAAACAGGTCTGAGGCATGCGCAGATAAGGGGAGATACATGCACAGATTGCACGGTATTTATAGTTCACAGCGGTCACCCGCATGCAAAGCTCAGCTTTATAAAATCGGTAATTGTGTTAAGCCGATAGAAAACGGAACTACTTCTTTATCAAACTGACATGGAAGACGGTAAATTAAGCTGAGCATAGGCTGATGTTTATGCGATCTGCTCCAGAGGACCTAAACAGAAATATCGACCAAGCTACGACAGGCTTTGTCACGCTTTGATGTCTCAAAAACGACTGAGCACGCTGCTACCGAATCAGAGGTTTGGATTGTACATCGACCCAATGTTATCATACGCAGTAGTCATGAAAATCAAAAACCGACAAAATTCCAATAACCAATTTGGACTAGTGTAGTGTATCGCATCCCATTTCTAGACTGTCCTTTGTAACTATAAAGATCAGACTGACTCATGCTAGAACCGCGCATGCATGAAGATAAGCTGGCCATGCGGTGGGGCGACGAATTATCGCAAGTTACTGCCTACATCTACGAAATGAGCCATGAGTTCAAGTTCGTAGTAGTTAAGATAATCGCTCACAAGGGAAGCAAGACGAGTCGAGAATTTATTGAAGCATCGTTAACACAGACTCCCAACCCCACCCGACTATCTTGTTTTCTTACCACACAGCGGAGGCAAAGTTAACCAACTGGATTTAGTGTTCACTTTGGCACATGTGGGTGCCGAAGCGGCCGCGTGAAACGCCGCAAACTCAAAGACCACGAGTGACATCGATAAATTTTGCCGAAATGGCGAGCTGAGTGGGTGGTCTGCCTTGCTGACATAAGTGCGAACCGCTAACGCTAGTGGCTGATTTACAGGCCCTGGTTCAATCTATAAAGCCCGGCTTCCGAGCCCTTTCAGCCATAACCAACCGCAGAAATCGGGTAGATAACATGAAAGTCTTATCTGTTATTGCCCTCGCAATCTCCTTTCTCCTCCTCCTACTCCTGGTTAATCCCGACGTGAAAGCCAATGCCGCAGCTATCAAAAGTCGGAAAAAAGAAGAGAGAAATCTGCCAGCCTTGCTTATCCAACCAGTCAGCAGCGCTGCCATCAATTCCTCGGAGAAAGCAGCTAATCTGCGTCTATCTAAGGTGGTGCGACTGCTGGAACTGTTCGTGGCCCTGCTGCATGTAGAAGACATCAGCGACGAGGGCGGCCCCGGGGAGACGGAGTTCCGGACACACAAGATCTAGACGATGGATGGGTCTCTCCTCACATAAAAAGCTGCCTTGTATGATTCACACATTTTGTTCTCTATCAAATATATATATACTGCTGTGGTTATTGCATTAACGACTGTGATTCGACTAGGGGGAGAATTTGCTTACAGCACTGAGTGAGTTATACCTAAGTTTGGGATACTTGCATCGAGTAGGTAATATTCAACACCTTTTCACTAGAAGAACAATTAGTAAAGACGTATTGTGCTTAGGGGGCATTTATTGAAGTTATATGGCAGGTTGATCGTCCCAAGAGAAGAGGCCCACTGCTCCCTTCAAAGGTTGAGCGAGGCATCGGTGACTTGCGCGTGAATTAGTTTAAAGTGGGGCAGACTTGCGCAACATCTACCACGCTCGCTCTTGCCCTTCCCCCGTTTTGTCCATGCAGTAATAAAACGTCAAGCTGTTTTTACTCACATAAAATTATTAAATTTGCGAAAATTTCCATTGAGGATTGCAGAAGATGAATTAGCGAACATACGTTTGTTTTCGATAATTCTCACCAGACCTTTATATTTATATGGTAATTAAGTAAATATACTATGCGGGTTGGTCGAAAAATTAGAATGGTTGTCAGAGCAGGGGGAATAGGGGGACGGAACGGGGCGAAAAGAATTTTGTCGCGGCTCCGCAGTTAACATGGTCAAAAGCTGCCAGCAGCTTAGCACCTCAACCGACTACCAGTTCCCCCTAACGCTGATCATATTTTGACCCCGTTTCGTCCCCCGCATTCCCCCTGTCCTGACAACCATTCTAATTTTTCTACCATCCCGCATAGTCTATTTACTTAATTACCATATAAATGTAAAGGTCTGGTGAGAATTACCGAAAACAAACGTATTACCACCAATTCATCTTCAGAAAACTATTAACTATACTAGATAGAAGTGAAATGTTCACTCTACTAGTTTAGGATCCAAACAGTATAGGCCGACCTGTACGAGCTGAATTGATCAGCATCGGGTCCAAAAAATCGCTAACCCACAATCGGAGAGCACAGCAGGCCATAAAAACTGCTAGCACTGCAGCTGTTGCAGTCAAAGTAACCGCACAAAAAGTGTCAGTAACGAGTTTGCTCTTTCGATTTCTCGGTGTCGTTTCCTCCAGTTGGTTTTTCTACGGATATTGTTTGGGGAAACGAAGAGCCCCATTTCGCACATTTAGAAACAGCATAGTCAGTTGCGCCACGATTTCCTGGGGTAATTTCAACAGGGGGAGTCGTTGTTAACAAACTGTTGCTAACCGAGAAACGTCGTAGAGACTGAACTTTATTCTACGATTTGGTCACGAATGGAAGGGACCGTTGGTACTGGCTCCTTGATTATACCCAGTCTTTCGTTAAACACGGCAAACACCGCTTCAAACCTTTTTTATCGGAAACTTAACTTAGAGCCTCAGTGAAAGTAATCAAGGCAAATCAGACAAACTTAAAATGAAAGGAGGAATCGTTTACTTAAATATCAATCCTCTTTGCCATTTTCGTGACTATATTCTCGCCAGTTTGATGATGGTCAGGACGTGCTATAAAAAATCTCTCTTTTCAAATTGTATGCGGCTGTGACGTAACTGTGGACGGGGAAGTTTGCTCTGCCATCAGGGCCCCCAATAGCTCTTTAGTAGTTTCAGGCAGTATACCAATTCAACAACTGGATTCCTATATAACAGATCGAAGATGTCTGCTGAAAATTAAAAGACCAGTGAGCCAATGGAACGGTTATTATAGTCGTTAGAAAATTTCAATTTTTTTACGAGCACATCACCACCGACAGCACAAAGTAATCGTAAAATAGATACTGGTTTTGTACGTTACAAATCTCCGTCGATCGTTTTAGTTCACCGCTGGGAACGGGGTGCGCGGCACTAGATTAGAGCAGACGTACAGTTTATTAAATCTCTATCAAAAGTCGAAGCCCCACAGGCCTGTCATCTATCGCTTTTCAGCTCCACTTTATATGCGTCCGAGAACCCGAATTCGTGGTTTTCTGCACACTCCAGGAACTGACCCACCCCTTCTTTGGCTTGAAGTTGTAAATCAACCAGTTCATCATTTCTGCGGTATGGCCTCTACGCTTGCAAGGACAATCTCGGTATGAAAATTAATACATCCCACTAGCATCCATTTGACCCTTAGCCCACGTGACTCGTTTGAGCATGATGGTTTTGAGTCAATTGGTTCGACCCACACCAAACTCTCTGAGGGCGGGCCCCTCTATCACTCCGACTACAATTCACATAAACAGTACATCGTGGGTCGTTCTACGATCAGGTTGCGTAACATGCTTGTCCTGTTGCGTGGCTAAATATGATTGGTCAATAAGTTGTGATGGCTACCTTCACCTCACATGCTTAGTAATAAGTTCGCTGCCTGCAACGAAACAAGTTTTGGTTTGTGGCCGCAGAAATCGAATTAAGTCGAAAACAACGATGACAGGCAGCAGATTCGACCTGACAATGAACTGAGGACTTGCATGCAGTTCCGAAGTATAAAATGGCAATTTTAAACCAAGCAGTCCTTTAAAGAGCCGATTTAATATGAGAACTTATTTTGGAGACAAACAGGATGGCGCATATCTCAGTTTGTGATAAGAAGACGCGAGCGCTGATTGCCATGATTGCCGATATTTCTGAAAAAATTCTGCACTTGCGGAACATGAAATGTACAAAGGATCGAAAACATGTATATTTAATTACCAGATGGCTTACAGGAAGATATTATAGTGTTGATGCCTTGAGCACTATTTTTTGCTCACACGGCCAGAGTTACGATGCACACATAGCTGGAAATCTGCTACTTATACTGTAATGTGTAAGCAGTGGTTGTGCTTAGGACTCTACAAATTGGTGACCTCAACGTGATCCGAACACACAACTACTTTTGATATTGCTGACAACCTCTGCCACAATACTTAGCAACTTATTCAACGAAACTACACGCCCGAGAAACGGAATTATAGCCAAGCATGAGCCACGAGAGCCCTCCGTGAGGTATACAGTAGATTGTGGCATTAAAGGATGGGCTCTCAGAGTGTACTCGTTGCTTCGGGGCGTATGGGTTCGACAGTGGAATAAAAAATAACATATAAGACAATGCCGATAAAAATGATTAATATGCATAGGCGAAAAGACCTACGTCAACAGAACGATCGCCGGCCTGCGCCCAGATCTCATCTACCAGTTGGGCCTCGAGGGCGATAGCTGCAGGCACATTCTGTGGCAGAGAGAGGAGACCCATTGCTTGTGGCCAGTATGGGAGTACTTCCTCGATTAACCGAAGACGGTACTGGATAGCACGACGCAGGAAGGCGTCCGTCTCCGCCTTTGTAGCAAACGGAGGGGGTGCCTTGAAGCCAAAACTGTCAATCAAAAATACAAACGAGAGCGCTATTTAGCAAATTATCATAAAGAACGCACCACATGATACCAGGCTTAGGGACCTTTTTAAGCAATTAAACAAACCGCAAGTATGAGAAGAAGTATTTAGGTCGGATGCCGGTGCAGAATGGATTGCGACCTAGTGCTTCTCATTCCGAATAGAAACGACTCCCTTCTCAGGCAACTCCAGTCTCTGCGTTACTCTAGGACGAGACCTAACCAAGCCGGATTCCGCACTGAGCGTGAATGTGCAGACTTAACACTTACACTGAGACGTTTCCCTGAGTTTCGCCATAGCCACTAGCAACCAACAGTCTGTTTTGTTGAGTATGTTGCTGTGTTCGATTTTGTACACCATTAATCCCTATGGCGGATAATGGCATGGCATGGCATGGCATGACCCTAGCCGTAACGCTAACCTTAAGGTAAACTCTAGGAAGGACACTGGTTCCAGTGTTTTGGTCCTAAACCTGGCTCTAACCCAAACCTTAACCCAAAGCTCCCTGGAATTTGGCGCAAGGCCAGCCACATTACGGGGGTGAATTCTGCTCCCGTATCTTAGAAGCCATTTATTCTCCTAAACTTTATATGGACGTTCGGTTGATCTGGATCACAAACGGGTAAGTGTTGCTGGCGGTAGACTTCACGCGTACTTTATGCACAGCAAGAGGGTAGTCAAAAAGCCTTCAGCGAACAATTGAAGTCGTTTATGAAACAAAAAGGTGTGCAAGTTAAACCCTGGCTCATGGTTGACAGGCCAAGCGAGTAGTACCGCTACTCCTACAAAGATGACAAGGTGTGAGGACCAATAGAACGATTAAACAGCAAAGTTAAATACACCTGCTGGTGGGTTTTTGACCATGCGATATTACAATTCTTCCCTAGACGTGTCAGGTTCTTCCGTATTTCTCGCTGATTACTCAAAAATAAGCAGAAACGGACTCAAGGCCATAGAATCAACGTAAGCAAACGCCACTACTGTCCACAAGCTGTTTACTTTTGGTGACAACCACAAGTCTTGCAGGCAAATCAGCTGTCGATGTCAAATTACCCACATAGTCTTACTTACTAGCGTAGTTTTCAGTCATCGCAGCCGAATCATACTAACTCCCCGGCTATTGAAATATAACGAGTACCGCCTCCTTTGGATATCTGCAACGTTTTCGAAAAGATCCCCATAGAGTTGCCCCCAGAATACGGACTGACGCACACTTGCCCACACCACAGTGTTTTACTCACACGCATAAATAGTCCAACACAGTGAGGTTACGATGAGTTGGGTGATTTTGCCCGTTAATACTACCGCTCACTGTCAGACAGATCTTGACGGCGGCAGGCACTCTTTTCTATAGCAAATATGCTGATACAGCAAATAAATGTTACAACGGTCACCTATTAGGAGGAACATTCAGCGAGGAAGACGTCGCATCACTGCCGGAGTCCTCAGCACGCCAGCGTGCTAATTCCTCGGCCAGCATATGATTCCGAGACTCGAAGAAGTGCGTTACCAGGTCGATGCCACCCCTGGGCAAAGCCAGAGAGTGTAATCCGGGAGGGAGATGTTTAGCTGAACATGCTGCCTCGAGCGCCGCGCGGCTCCAACCGTACTGGGGCACAAACTCAATGGCTGCATCGAGTGCCTTCTCGCACAGGGTTTCCAGATCTTCTGATTCAGTAGTGAAGTTATGGCTGTTAGTGGTGGAAGAGGAGGAGGAAGCGGAATATTCGCTTTCGGAGCTGATGACACCGTTGCCTACCGTGGACACTAAAAGTGTAAAATAGATATTACTTTTTACTTTCAGGTAGTATTATTATCTGCGTATTAATTTCTGCTTATCACAATAACATAAATGACTTCTACCGCAATAGCGTCGATACAGTGCGAGCAGTAAGATGAGATATCACTCTCTTCTTAGAAATTGGAATAAAAAAATGAAAAAGCAGAGGTAGAAACCATGACCCGTTTGGGTTATTGGTCGATAAACGCTCACTGATCTGTTACGAGATTCACTCGTTCCTTTCTGCCTTCGGACTCATAAGGCCTCATAAGAATTATAATTACTACTTATAATAGGCTCAGGTAATTGTTCGGGTAATAATACTCACAAGGACTTTTATAGGCATGCTTCGGATCCTGCTTACACTTCAATTGTGATAACGATAAGAGAAATCATGCTGTTTTAAACGCTTATACTACCGACAATCTGTTCAGGGCCAAATATTCAAAGGAAAATCAGAAAAATTAGCATAAAGGTCCGGCGCATGTTTGGTAAGTTTCTGCCTGATGAGTTCACACAAAAATCTGGACTGGAAATCATCTATGATTACGAACGAGTGCCTGCAATAATTATGATGTGAATAGTAGCACTACGGCAGGGGAAGAGTGTTCAGCGGTTAATCAGAAAAGGTACCAATGTTGTGCATAACTTTTTTCGGTAGGTGACGTGTCTGGTGGAAAGTTAAAGGAAACCCCCGAAATATGGCCTCAGTTAGAAAAGATTACGCAGATAATATTGTAGTAGTGATTTTCATGTAGCATAATTCGAGCGATTTTTCAGTCAAACTAGAGTACCCGCAGTTGCATGTGCGTCTTACCGGTCGGTGGCCAAAATGACACTCGCTAGGAAGTATTACGCAAGTAATGAGTGTTAGGATGGTAGCCTGGCCAAATGCTAGCAACCTTGTCGGCTCTCCTAAGGCGTCATGCCTGCCGCCGACCGCCATATTGGTTCCTTTGTTCAATAGCCGACTGCCTCCAAGGTTATATGCATTCGCTGGGTTGGGCAAGAGCAATGACCTTAGACCGGACACCCACGCACGCATGCGAGCCTACGCAAGGCACAACTGGTCGCTGTTCCTTGAGAGTCAACTAGTCGCATGACGTTATCCCAATGCGGCTAATCAGGCCACAAGAGAACGCGTAGACAATCTCTTATAAGACACTGTTCCTAGCAGGCAGGGAGTTGCATAACACACGCGGACTACGATGACACTGCAGTCCGCCCTCAATGCCCAGGCTCACCCTGAGGCGGGTACATCAGAACGCTAGAGATCAACCAGCAGCAACTGCCACCCGAGACAGCAACTCCGGGTTTTGTACACAATAAACCGTCCTCCGGGTGGATTCCAGAACCATGCCCTTCTTATTGTGTGATTCCTTGTGGATTTCAACAGGGTGTAATTCGATGGTGACGCACGTCAGATGCCACCGTCAAAACGCTGGAGACACAGAACGTCGTCGCTATAACAATGAGTTTTTTCATTTAGTTTGAAAGCCTTATGTAGCGAAACGCACTTTTTAGAAAGCATACACAAATATTTTTCATGTACGCATTTCATAGTAACCCACCTAGTCAAATTCAGTTATGCAAATAGATGTTAGGCTTCGTTATTAGCCGTGGTATTTACGCTGCCAGTTGCCAAACAACAGGCTATACAATTTTTCATCAAAAGAATCAGACATTCCTCTACGCCTCTGAGAAGGTACCTTATAGAGCCCCGTAAATGTTGTGATGGGTATAGACCACACTAATGAATGCAAATGAGGCAGATCACTCTTATAATCTAACGGATTACTGAGATAGCTACAAACATACTACTTCCATACTACTTCAATAAACATTTTGTTTAAAGTAAATGTCATGGTGCAAATGCAGTGAACGCAAAATACCTCATCTCGCAAATACCTCACCTTTATTATCAGTAATACGTCAATATTATTTTATGCATTTTGCATAAGAATACAACCTGTAAGCAGTTCTGTAACTGCAAAACTCCATTGAAACGGTACAAGTATCCATGTAAGGTAGTTACGGGCTACTGTCATTTACCCAAAAAATATGCTGACTAACTGATGATTGTAATCTTTGAAACCAGAGGCTAGCCTTTCTGAGAACAGAAATTTTGAGGAAAATTTAGTACAAAATGAGTGCACGAACCAATATATTTTGTATGTCTTCTGTAAAACATGATAGGATTTATTAGCGCTACAAAAATAAATATCAAAAGTCTCAACTAATAGGGTAGTAATTACGTGTCATTTTCTCGTACGGTCGGACAGAAGCGCACCCAAAAGCTACTATCCTATCGTGGTTGAAATACCGCCAGATTATTCCGAATGTTTGTTAATATAACAATCTTATGCTGAAACAACTCACTAACCAATGTCATATTTCGGAATCTGCGTTTGCACTGCGTGGGATGCTTGTGGTGTGATGTTTACAAAAATGTCCACCGTCAGTATGAGTTTTGAAGCCAGCCGACTTCAAAAAACGCCATTTTAAGACTCAGATTGCTGCTAAAAGACTAGCTGACGAAGTGTAAATGACAAAAAAACATTGGCTAGGAACGCACTGACAGTTTTTCGATAAGATTTCCAACGTCAGAAAACTAAAAGTGTGTTTCAAGCAGGGCAGGAGAAGTTAACGTTTATTAAATGTCATTGCGGAGAACATGCATTTCGGTAAATACTCGCACAAAATGGTACGCGAATGATACAGCTTCTGATCCGAGGCTACGCGGATTTGTAAAACTTTTCCCAATTCAGGCCTGGAATGCTCTGCCCGCGGACATTGTTATGTCGCCATCTGAGCACACGTCAGACACATATTATATTATATTATATCTGTAGGCATGTTTACGACACTATTAAGTTAGAACAAATAGCCACTGAGCCCCCGAAAATTAACTGCCAGTTGCCGAATGCAAATTGCGGAATAATCACATCATAAAAAACATACTACTCGCTAATTTTCAGTAATATGTTTGTTTAGAAAACTACCAATTATATTTCTTCTGTCAATTAGCAGGCAGACTCGTTAAACCAACAAGGGTGCACGATGGGCGCATCGCCGACACTCGATGAGGTTCGCGTGACCTCCGCAACCTTCTCTTCGTGGACCCTTGGTATTATGGCGAAAACCGCGATGGACTCTCCCTGACATGCTTCAAACACTCTTAGCACAGACCATCAGCTTCGAATATACTCTGCACCCCCCCTCCCCCGGGCGACAGTTTTTCTCCTTAAATCTCTCAAATGGCATTCAAACCCCTAGACTTCTGAACAATGCCTAAAGAGTTTTTTCACTGTCGGCCCTCAAATTTGTGGCAACGCCACTGTTCTGAAATGTTCTGCAGATCAAATGCATTTAAAAAACTGTACCAATAAGGAGTTCAAAGGTATTTACCTATATTTCCCTCAATAAAAACCTGACCTGAACCTGACCTGACAATTCATTTAAATTTGAAAATTTCTAAACGCAAACATTCACCAACAGCACACAGGCTGACTAGTGTCAGAGCACGAAATCTGCTTTGCTGTGAGCGGGCGCGATCAGCAGGCGGACTATGGGAATTGAGGTCAGAAGAGCATTTACAACAGGACTTCAACAAAAGAATAAAAGTGTCCTGCAGCATTCATGAAAAAGAAGAACATGCGAGAAGCAAGGGACGAGCGAATCAAAGACAGGATGGTACAGAGATATATAAGCCACCTTTGAAGCACCATTAGTGAGACATTTCACCTACCAGTGCGCGTGAAGCTGGTCTGGGGAAGTCCCTGTGGGGGGTTAATGGCGTACTGTGTTGTGCAGACACTCAGTGATCGAGCGGCACGCCCAGGGAGCGCCAGACGAAGAATCCGTCGCAAAGGACTGCAAAAGCAAAAGAGAGGTCTCTAAGTTTTGGTGAATGAGATATACATCAAAGTAGTATATAGAGAATGTTCTCTTAATTTCGTGAGTAGTGCATATACACATGCGTACATAGCGGCAGATAGTCGGTCAGCGATCGATTACAGGACCCACTCCTCGCTTCGTACGTTATCGACAAAGACTAGGCAGACTGGAAGGGCCACTTCTGGTTCAAAAGCTGTCATCAGTCAGTCCTTAGTGATGCCTCGCCTTGATGCGACCTTGATATTTAGAAGTTCAACGTTGGGGTTGGGTATGGCTGGCACTCAGGGCGCCCAATAAGCCATAACATGGCCATTTCAGCCTCCTTTTTTCTCTGTCGGTAATGTCATTCTGCCTACATCATTAGACGCCGTGCGGCGGGGCTCGAGATTGAGCCTGAAGGCACAAACGGACGAGTGACGCTCGTTGATAAACGTTAACTCACGCTTATGGAACCCACTTTTCCCCTCTGCCTTGGGCTTCATTCCTTGGGCCCCGCCAACAGCCGCATAGCGGCTAGTAGTCTAGGCAAAGACCAGGGAGACGGGAATGACGATTTCTGGCTTATTTGTCGTCGTCAGTCAGTCATATCCAACCCCAAATGATGCATCACCCGAGGCCCGAACTCGTGACAGGATGAGTGAGTCCCGTAACCGCCGAGTGAGCGCCTATCTACTATATGGCACATATAAACTACTAGTATTCACCGATGCCACTTGAAGGGGGCGAGTGAGCACGTTGATGCTATTAAGGAAACCGAATGGAGCAGCATACTCTTCAAACGATCTGTCAGTCTAGTCAAACATGCGCGTTTAAGCCCTATGTGTTTGTTTGTGAAACTGACAACCAACAAGTCTTGATTAAACCGCTGCATTACCGGAAAAGAGCAAATCGATAGTTTGGATACAAGAAAACAAAAACCTCTGCCATGCCGAGGAAGTTGGCTATTGTGTGCAGGTGCGAAGTTAGACATCAGCACATCCGCTGACGCAGCGGCATCAGATCCAAGGCAGAGCGCTTAGCTAAGGCGGCGGGCATGATACTGGGGCTGTGAATGTGCATATTCTCATTCGAGACGAATATTTTATTTTTTTTAAAAACAATGCCTAGGCTATGAGTATAGAAAACCTCCGGTTTTCACCTTAACGCAGCGCAGCATTTCAAACAGCGCGCAAGATCTGACCGAATGCATGAATTATAAGGGCTCATCAATCTGGCAGATCGATGTATGGTGCCGTAATCGGTAACACCCACGGGGTGTGACCATGTTTTCGTTCGCACACGCCCAAAACTCCGCCTCTTATTCGCACCAAAAATTTCACGGGCAAGACGCCTTGGTATCGCAAAACTTTGGTAATCTAGACACGCAGAGACACTGCACACAGAAATCAGGTCCTGCTTAAGGACTCGAGCTGACTGTGAAATCAGTGACGAACGAGTATCACTGGAGACATTCGTCTATGCGGCAGCTGATAAAACGCTTTGATTCACTCATCGGCGCCGCTGTGACTGGATCAGTAGAACAGACTTGCAGTTGTCTGCTCAGACGGCTCAAACACGGTCCCGCAAATATGCTTCCTTCTGCCAACTCCGGAAAGCGACAGCAAAGTCTGACTATTCTAGTCTGTAAGTGGCTGGGTGTGGATGAATGCGGCGTATTTTGAAATTCCGCCATGGCTACCAGCAACCGACGGTTGTCTGCTGTTGCGTTTGATTCTGTCCATCGTGAACCCCTGTGGCAAATAATGGAACTAGATGGTATGCCGATCAAAATAATAGCCATGATTAAGGCCTACGGTCGCTGCGCCACTGCGCGAGTTCTGGTTCGAAACAATCTCTGTCAACCGTTCGACATCCGGTCTGGTATTTCACAAGGATGCATTTTGTTGCATATGCTGCCAAACTACGCCACTGACCAAATTCTCGGAAAGGCCCTTTACGGTAGTGACAATATGGAGTTTGCACCTGGATGCTGGCGATATCGCTGATGATATCGCCTTGCTATTGTCAGGTTTTGGTGAACTACAGTCTGTGGTGTCAGATGAATGAGATTATTAATTCGTTCGGCTGAGTAATAAAAGCTGGGACGGCCATATTGTTTTTGAGTTATACCCCCTGACCAGGACAAGGCACCCTTGGGGATTAGTGGCTGTCAACTTGAAGAAGTAGACAACTTAAAATGCCTCGGGGAGGCTGCTGAGCAAGGGACAGGAGCAAGGACGACATTGTATCTCGAATCGATGCTTCTCACCGAGTTTTTTTCAATAATTCCAAAGAGACTAAGTATCCGACACGACATCCCCATCGCCACAAAAAGGCATGTGTACCGCGCATCCGTTCGGTCAGTCTTCTACGGTTATGAATACTGGACTTTGCTTGTGAAAGATGAGCAAAGAATGGAGGTATGTGACCATCGTTACATGACGACCACCCTTCAAGCGAAGTACACGAACTTCTTCTCTAACGAGGCAGTGCGCACATGCTGCGACAGCATCGCGAGAGTACCTCGGACAATCCCAAAAAGACGACTAAGGTGGTTTGAGCACATCCGCCACCGTCCAGCTAACGGATTCAGTTATGCTGTCCTCGATTCACCGCTGTTGCTCACCTTGAGGCGTCGAAGAGAAGATCAACTCAAGATCTGACTCGAAACAGTTAAAGACATGTAAGCAGTTCTTGGACCTTTGATATTTGGTCTCCGTCGCAGGTGAAGAGAATTGGTTGAGCCGCTCTAAATCGTCACGCGTTGAGAGGTGTACTACGTAATACCATCGGGACCGGCTACATCAGGCCTGACTGAAGCCGTACCAAGTACAAGTACAAATAGGTGTTTTTGAAAGCCTTGACGGTATCGAATTCGGTGAGGATGTCACCCTTATTCTGTCAATCCGTTGTCGATGTAGATGCTCCGAACTGCAAGCCCTCTTACAAGCGACGCCCCCTCCCATAGCCGCAAATGCATCTCAATGAAATTTTGGTTTTTACGACAAACTGTCAGGCTTAACAGCCAAGGATAATAAAATTGGTCGATCATCACAAATTACTACTAGCAGAGTGATCCCAAAGGCGTAACGTATACTGGTCAGCTGGTATCCTGACACAGCTTCAGCACCTACGAAGCTGTCCACAAATATTCTAGGAATATAGTTTCTGAGGTGCACGAATCGAACATACGAAAGGCAAATGCGGACAAGCGCCAGAAAAAAATAATAAGCAGCTGTTAAAAAGGACATGCACAAAGGTAGAGCTATTAGAGGTCTTGATCACCGCGATAGACTCGATTCTTCGTCACATGGAATCAAAATCTGAAGCAAAACCAACAAAGTAGATGGCTGTTAGTTGGTTACGGTCACGGTAAAATTCCAGAGTGCATCGCGGTGCTGATATTTGGACCGTTTACTTATGTCTGGCCGAGGTCAAGGCTTGATTGGGACTCGTGTTTGTATAACGTGCATTTTTAACCGACAGGGCTATGACAAAGGCAAAGCCCTTCGAAGCAGTAGCGACTACACTAACGTTGTGGTAGTGTCCAAAGCTTGTGTAGTTTCCCTTTGCTTATACAGACACACAAATAGTTGTTTTTTTAATGAGAATATCGTTGCACCTTTCAGTTGAGGCATACATTTGTTTGTATTCGTAAAACACTTCAGTAAGGTTTTTCAGAGTTTTATTCACATTTTGTCAGGGATTTGGCTTTCATTTTCAGTTTTTCCTATAGTCTGCACTGCCTGAATATTGCGCCATTTTTATTATTTTGACCAGGTTAATTATGAAGAGGTTCGCTCCTGGGTCTGGTTTATTGAGATGAGATCAAAATCAAATAGGCACTAGGTTGAATAAATTAACTGTTTCGAAAGGCTTACAAAGCGGTACACTATTCTTAGAAGTTCTACAGGCTTCTAACCGCCTTTACAACTAGATACAGTACCACGTAGTGACGAACCAAGAATGTGTGATTCGCTGGATTGTGACAAATTTCTACAGCAATAAACACGTCCTGTTAGCAGTCCGTGGGGGCACTAGTTAAATTTACGATCATATTATATTCTATTTTGTCCAGCACCCTATTTATCTAACTATGAAGTTGAAAACTGTGCGGGAATAGTGGAATGAGAATTTTTTAAAAGATGCCATACAACTTACGTTGAGATTGTAAATGGCGTCCGGAGCATGATATGTTATCAGTCTAAAAGTAGATGGTAAAAATAAATTTAGGAATCTAGATTAAAAAGACGATTAATGGCTGTCAGAATTTGTAAAGTAGTGCTAGAAACCCATGCAGTTAGCGTGGGAGTTGACGGGATCAGAGATTTTAGAAGTGTTCTAATACTATTGATGCTAGAATAGCCGGTAACAATTGCAGACAAGTTTCGATGACAGCCGTGGTCAAGAGGACCGTTGTTCAGACGTCCGAAGACAGGGATTAAGGTGCACAGTACGACAATCTACTACGGCTAGTTGTAGAAATGGAAGGTTTTTTATAGTAAATATGAGGGCCTTATTTCTACAGTCCGCGATTTCTTTGCATTTTCAGCTAAGAAAACGAAAAGTTGTGAGAATTTACCTGGACTGAAAAAGTATACCAAAATGCACTGTTTTATGGCCGCTCGTTTGTGTTAAGCAGCTGTAAAATTTCAAAAAATGTTGATGGGGAAAAATCGGAACAGAAGCAATAATAAAGCATGCGTACAAAAGGAGGTTCAAATATAAATTTTAATATTTGCACAACTTTTCTTATATACAGGTTTATACAAGCTGGAATTCTTGTAATCGACCGAGTGTATTACTAAAAAGGTTGAGTTTCAAAAGAGTAAGGCGACATTCCTCGAGGCTTGGCGCGCCGGGAGCCAACGTCTTAGGGTCCGGTGATTCTAGGTGCTCCTTTTCTGCTCTACTATAACGATCAATCAGCTGTCGCAACTCAGTGTTAATATTGTTGATAAAGCTGGATTTCAGGCAACTTCTGTCCTTTTCATCGATCATGTTGACAGCCTGTAAGACATCCGTAGTCAAACCGGCAACTGCTGGGTCACACAGACTCGCGTCCATGTTCTTAGCCCGGATGTTCACATACAATATAAAATTTAAGGCTGCCATTAGCCAACTGAATTGGTCCAGAAGTGATTCCTTGCACTCGGCGAGAGGGAAGCGGAATATATCCTTGCACATTGGTAGGAGGTAGCGTCGTTCAATGGGTATACACATTTCATCTTCATTCAGTTGTCTTTCACCTGAATAAAGTGAGGGCAAACCGCTTTGGGAGGCTTTAAGCCATGAATCATGCAGGAAATTTTTGAAAAGTGTTATAGCATGTGCTCGAAGACCGCAATGGTAAGAGGCCTTCAGATTCTTGAAAAGGTTAGTAAATAGCCTACAGCGAGCAGTAATAGTGGACGCGCCAAGTAAACACTCGATACACTCTACGGCCATTTTGGTTTCTGGAGGCAAGTCTTGGGAAGAAATAGGCAATTTGCAAATGAATTGCAGATTTTCGAAAAGGCTGATGGGCAGAGGGCCCCACCAACAAGAGGGGAGCTTACACCTTTCCTGTGAAAACAGTACAAGTATTCTTTTCTCCAACTGACGGATGATTCGCTTCTGGGTTAAAGTTGTTGGCATATTTTCACTGATTTTTGAGACCAAATCACCCATAAAAACTGCACAAAGGGTAGCAAATAAGTTGATGTTAAAGTCATCTGACAGAATGCGAGGCCAGAAATCACATACAATCGACTTATCCAGACAAAAGTTCAGAATACATAGATAGGCCGGTATACGTGAATCAAAATGTTCGGAAATGTCACACTTTTTCTCCACTCCATAGGTCACTTTGAAGTGCAGATCGCGGCATGCTGAATAAATCCCACCCAGGTACGTTTGGAATGCAGATATAAATGGAATGAACGTGTTTGAGTTGGATTCTGAGACATCAATGAACCAAAGCGGTTCAGAAAAGTAGTAGAAGAATTCATCGATATAAGCTTTCTCAGTGCAGCAACTATTGGCACTTGTGAAAACATCAAGGAAAAGCTTTCCCACACCAGAAAGTAATGGGACTAAAACATTCTTCTGGCTATGGTCCGTCTCTGCGTCAAATACGATCATTGTGACTTCCCCTACTTTCTCCCTCATTGCTGTGAATGCAGGCATAACTGACTCAATATTGCTAAGGCCAACGCCTTTAATACACCTACTAAGAAACCGTAGAGAAAGAAGTGTACAACTAGTGTCTTGTGACTGTTCCATAACTTCAAGAATCAATAGCAAAAATTCCTTGTAGCTCAATTCATTAAATACACTGTCAATATATTCGGTTAGGAAAGAAGATGCATCGGAATCCAAATCATGGAATTTATCTGGACAAAGGAGAGCCCAAGATATTGCGTCCCACACAGAACACGCGTCTTCCTGAACCGCCAAGTGCAAAGCATTTTTTAGTTTCACAAAATCACGAGCTATAAATTCTTGGTCGAAACGCGAAAATAATTCGTTTTGATCTACTAATCCACAGGAATTGTCTGCACATTCTGTTGGTGACATAGGGATGATTGAGACCTGGGGCCATATACAATTCACCTTTTGCCAATAACACACAACCCGTTCCTTTTGAAAGGTAATTCCGATTGGTCAAGCTGAAGAGGCCATTGGTGTTGTCTCTGAACCGAATATTTTGTGCACTTCGCAAAAGTTTTATCGGCAAAAGGTAAGAAGCTTTAAAAGAACTATTTAAGCTATGCCACAGCAACATAAAATTAAGAAAAGGGTAAACGCGCTTGGAAATCGAATAATAAGCATGGAATGCTTCGTTCAAACGTTTCTAGACGGGCACCGAAGATCTGTAAAACCTGATTCAGAGATGAGATTCACGGATTCATGGACACCAAGAATTAAAAATCTAAAAAGTTTTTTCTCAATAATGTTATTAGTTTTTTATGCATCATTTTCGTTAATATACGTAGGCAACGCGCTAGGAGGATTGATGTAGCCCCTAGTAATTCTAGAGCAGCCTAAAAAGCACCAATGAATGAAAGGGGATTGTTACTTAGGCAGAAGCCTTGCTCAAAGCTCGTTGGTGCTACGTTAAGAACTTCAGCGGTAAGCGGTGTCGGGACAATGTCAAAGCCTATTTAAATTATCATGCTAAACAGAAAAACGAAGATGCACTTTTATGAAAAGAAATTATAGCACATCGATCGTCAGATTATCTATGTGACCGCTAGCAAACAGGTGAAAATTTGTGAAAAAAAGGAATAAGTAGTAGGCATTTACTTTTTGATCCCTCTCTGCTAATTTTTTTTGATTTTGTGTGTAGATTAAATACTGCATATGCCTGCACGAGCCTGACAAGCCCGTCTATTAGATGGATTTGATGTGTTTTTCCACAGGCTACTGAAAAGTATTTGTACGTCTCAGTCCTGTGTGAATTTAATTCAGCGCACTTTATTATGCTTGGGGGACATAGGCCTTCACATTTGGAGCATCGTGGGGGTGAGACAACAGGAGCTCATCGGCCACAACGTGGTCGAAACTAGGAGGGGACAGTAGGAATCGCGCAAAATTGCCCTAAATGGACAATTTCTGTTGCCATTATTGCAAATTTATACATTTTAACAGCACGCACCGTCATAATTTTGTGAAACTTAGTTTGTATAAGTTGTGCATTCCTGTCTCTAACAAATCTAAATTACAATTTCCAAACATCACCAAGATACGACCAAGCAGATTGTAAAGTCCACTAACAGGTTTTTGAAAACATAGGAACCCACGAGGATCATCAACAAAGACATCGAAAACCACCGTCGTGATTTTAAAACGGAGAAGAGTTGGAATCACTTGGAAATACTTACCATTGCCATGAAGTAGTTTCTTATAATTCAAAATCTTCGGCAATGATGCCAGCATCTCATCTGTTAGTCAGAAATCTACCATTTGGGACCTTGTTACACATACTGATTTTAATCGCAATAAGCTAAAATAGCTTATTCAGACGGGAACAATCAAGTAAATCGCTTTGAATGCTTCACGAACTCGTCTTTTTATTGGACGTTCAGGTGATGTGGCATTGCTATATGTACGCTAAATGTCCGACGAAGAGGACAATCCCTGAGTTACTTTGAGCTGTCGCTGCTAGAATGTGTTTTGAGCATAAAGACTGGGCCAAAATGGGGTATATCATGGCACGACCTACCTTTGTGTGCGTGCTTCTTAGGAATTTGACAAAATTAATCATTTCTTCTGTTTTCGCATGATAGGGTGCGTCAGTATGTTCCTCGTACTAGTCTTTTGCCAGAAACAAACGTGCAAGCGAATTGCTTTGGGTGACTGCTGCCAGGAGATGCGGATGGATTGTGTCATCTTTTGAAATTGCTCTCCTTGGATTCACCGGTTGGTCAGCCGTTTGGTTCCATCCATAGGTCTGTAGTGGCTTTATCGCTACAAATATATAAAACGTCTTAGCAAATACGCGATGAAAACTTTCAAGGGTACACTAAATGCTAATAAGGGATTTACCAGTCTATTCTAGTGGAAAAGTCGCAAAATCCAGTAAAGAGATTGACGATGAAGATTAGAAATGATACAACTCACTTAGATCCTTCGCGATCCTAGTCGGCAGTAGTCAAGTAGTCGACTTGCCAAAGGATAACTCTGCGAGGACTGGATCCAAGTTCGTTGGGCTGTGAGTTGCAAAATGTGGAGGAAACTCGTTTGCAACTTGTCGCTGGATTCTCCTGGAGCCCGAGAGTGATCACCAGAGAGGTGTCGTTGAAGGGCAAAATAAACAGCGGCAGGTGAGGAGGGAATTGAGCTGTGGAAAGTGATTAGCAAGATAGTTGCTAGCACGCGTCAAAACCGAAAGTGTGAAACAAAGTGTTGTATTTAGTTTTTCAAACTTGGTTATTGATAAATTTAAACAACACGTAAGTAGGGCCAAGAGCCCACAGGTCGCGTGCAGGGATTGGGATTTCAAAAGGTGAAAGAATCAATTCCACAGGGAGTTGTTAAATTGTACAATGACTTCTAAGACTGAGGTGCAGAAGGAAATTATTCAAAACTATGTACTGCATAACCTGCGATAGAAATGATCAGTTATTTTGCAAATGCACAAAGATGACTCCTTGGATTTGGCTTTCACTCTGTCCATCGACATTTGCTCCGGCCCTTACGAAAATGGTATGCTTTAGCACTGTACACTTTTTATAGCTCAGCTCCAGCGTTTTCTCGATTTTGTGTGATTTTGTTTTGTTAATAACCTGTTTATGATTCACTGATACATATTTGGTATCTTCGTACAGCTCAAGCTTCTTGTCAATGATATAAATTATCATCAGAAGTTTGGAGATACAGAACTTTCGTTCATGATAAGGAAACTAACTCTCCTAAATTTAAGTTGTTTCTTGAAAAAAAGGAACATGAAACAATTGTCTATTGTGTCGAATCGAATGTACGCAAGCATCTGTCCTTCGAAATTATAAAGTCAGTATTGTCCGTTTCACTCACGCACAAATACTGGACTCTTAAAAGAGCACTCTTGGAATCCAACAGTAGATATAACATGCCTTTACTGAGCTTTAAAATAGCACTTTCACTTTTACGAACCTTTGTTTCTTATTTGGCTGCTAAATTTGCTGATACGGTAGCATACAGCGATGATAATGCTGGATTTTAACCTTTCCATTTCAAGCCTACTCTGTCCAATTATTATTGCTTGTCTCCGTTCTCCATTATACAATCCTGACGATTAACTTCACGGTCGCTAGTTGTGCTCGTGATGGCTCTGTTGTTTTCGCCAGCTTGTCGCTGGACTCTGCAGTCCTCAATTTCGCATCTTCAGCGTTTCGGTGATGATCGTGGGGCCTCTACCGTCCCCTCATCCTTTCGACCCTGGTGCCCATGATAACCTCCTCCTGCCTCACCTCCCCTGATGATTGATCCTGGAGCCAGTCGTACGGTTTTACGGTGGTGAACGGTACCCCCTACTGCTTTTGACGGCGCCGAAGTTGTGCTTTACAAATAAGCCTTATTAGTTGATTTATCTAAAGACGAGAAGTGATTCGATCTCCCATACGTTCTCATAGACAGTCCTGTCTCAGTTTATCGCTACAAGCCCATCAGCCAACGTCTCAATTTTTATAGAAGCAGTTTTTCTCCTACGTTTTGTATTTTTAAAGTGGGGATCCGCTAAATTCTGTCCCGTTTTCATTGTGGGAGGTTTTTTTTTCACCGCTTCCTCCTTAATTCACCATACTTTTCAGAGTGTTGACTGTAATTTTAAAATCAGGCTATGTTGGCGGATAAGAAGCTATCTGTCTTCAATACTAAACACTCCCACTGCCTATGTGGTCGTTCATAGAGAGCAGCACAAATCCACATGACGGAATGACGGAACGGAATGATGGCGTGCGTCACGGACTACGGAACGGTGTCTGAAGCCTTTGTAGTGACCAATGGAGTGAAGCAGGGCTCTGCCCTCGCGCTCACCCTCTTCAGTCTCATGTTCTCTGTCATGCTGATTGACGCCTACCATTGTGAGCATCCCGGAATCCGCATCAACTACGGAATGGAAAGGAAACCTTCTCAACATCCGTCGAATGCAGGCCCCCACGCGCGTCTCCACAACCACAGTCCATGATCTGCTGTTTGCGGACGACTTCATTCTTAAACCCACAACCGAAGCGGACATGCAAAGAGCGTGGACCTCTTCGCTGAAGGCCGCGCCAACTTTGGCCTCACCATCAACACGGACAGACTAGTGGTTATGCGTCAACCACCGCCCGGTGTTGACTTCAACGCTGCACGCATCAACGTCAACGGTGCCGAGCCCCATAACGTGGACAACTTCACCTATCTCGGCAGCAAGCTCTCACGCAACACTCGAATCGATGACAGGGTTGCCCGCAGAATCTCCAAAGCCAGCCAAGCCTTTGGTCGGCTCCAAGCCCCCGTATGGAATCGTCATGGTCTCCAACTGTCAACGAAATTCAACATTTACAAGGCTGTCGTGTTCTCAATACTCTTGTATGGAGCGGAGACCTGGACTGTCTACACCAGCCAAGCGTGGAAGCTCAACCACTTTCATCTCAGCTGCCTCCGTCGCAAACTCAAGGTGAAGTAGCAAAAGAGGATTTCGGACATGGAAGTCCTTGAGAGAACGAGAGTTCTCAGCATCCAAGCCATGTTCAGGCAGATACGTCTGTGCTGGAGCGGTCACGTAGTACGGATGGACGATCAACGACTACCCAAGTGATTGTTCTCTGACGATGTCGCTGTATGTGCTCGTCGCGAAGGAGGGCAAAAGAGGCGCTACAAGCAAACTCTTAAAAACTCACTGAAGCGTCTCCAAATAAACATGAGGAACCAAGAGAAACTCGTGCAGGACCGATCTGCGTGGCAAAGAGCCGTAAAACGGGCACCGCAAACCTCGAAGCCAGTCGGATCGCCGCCGCTAAGGCAAAACGGGAGGTACGCAAGACTCACAATCCGCGGACGTACATTATCACCGCCCAAACCCTTTCAACGTGTCCACGCTGTCAACGCACCTTGCGTGCATGCTTTGCCTTGGTTGGTCTCCTCTGGAGGCCGTGCAACCCTCCTCCGACAGCGTACACGCTTACGGAACCAAACACTCCAACAGACCCTTCTCTGCCCTCCACCTCGTCGGCAACAAAAAACATCACAAATGCCTCGTTGCCCTCATTCAACGGTTCCACCCGACTCGCGATTTTCTCCACCCCCTTCGGCACAGCACCACCCCTCACAACCCTCATCACCACACCTGAACCCTCTACCAGCTCTGAGGGCCTGACATTCCCTCACTGCAATCGCGCATTCACCTCACATGTCAGTCTAGTCGGTCACTTGTGAATCTATCGCACAGAGGCTGGTAACCATGTGCCTGGAGCACCAACACACAGACGACACCGCCGCCTTCCCTGCCCACACTGCCCCAAAACATTCTCTTATCGCCTGGGCCTACTAGGTAACATGCGCATTCACGACAGCGGCATTGACTGTGATGTCGACACAACCAGCATTTCCCACACCCCCACCACCAGCTCTAGCTTCACTCATTAGTCACTTAACTTCCTTCCTGCACCTTCAAGTTCACCGGGAACCCCAGGTAGACACTCCCCAGGTAAGCCGAGCTTTACCCTTATTTCTTGCCTTACTGCCCTTATGTCAGATGTTTTCTTCACTTTAACTACTATTACTGCTTCTTCTACTACTAAGCATAGTTTTTCACACTAGCTTTACCAGCATGAGAATCCTATTAACATCACTAGTAACTCAATCTCAATTTCTAGGCAATCAAGTTAACTCGTCCTTACTCGCTGTCTTCTATCGGACCTCCTGCACCTCCTTCACCCATTCGCACCTTTAGCTATGCTTCAAAACATTCCTGCTCGCAGCGGCAATTTAGGGTGCGATCTTAAGCCTCAGTTATGTCACTGCATTCGCATCACGCCTAGCACAGTCACCAGTGTCGTGGAATAATTTGCTAGCCATTATCCTCGTCACAATCAGCGCCTCTAACGTGACAGTCCGGACCTCGGAACGTCGGTATCTTGTTATTTACGCCTAATCTGCTTGTGTGACTCTGGGTGCGCGTGGTGGGGAGAATGAGGGGGGGGTTGATCACTGCTCTTGTCAATACACTTGATCCGCTAGCAGGACTCCAGGGGGCTTATCGTCACTATACGCCTGGCCTTGCCTAGTTCAACGGCATGGGGACTAACGACAATCTATATCCACGCTGCTTCTTCGGGGGGAGTAAGCCACGGACAACCGTGGCTCTCAAGCTATTTTAACATACATAAGAGGCAGAGCTCGAGGTCGCGCCGCCTGTAGCAGCATGGGTAACAGCTTTTCTCTGCTGTCCGCTTCACGAGGAGGGGAGGGGATACGTAGCGGCTGTGCACGGCTCAGTGGCACACAGTAATTCTAAACCTTGGCAGGGCTCAGCTGGCAGTAACCGGTTAGTCAGCGCTGGGGACTCAACTCAAACTAACTGGGATTTATCACGCCGCTGCGTGAGCTGCCACTACTGAGCATTGGTTATAGCCTTATCACCAATGGTACTCTCTGTCAATAATCACTGGTGCTAGCTCTCAGGCCCCCTTAGCCTTGCTAATTGTGATTTCCTTCCTCTGCATTGCTGCTAATCTTTCTGTTATAAGCAGTTCAAACGTTCCTAGCCAAAACTATAATCACTGCAGTCGCCTCAAGCACTCCACAACAATCCTCCGATGAATGGTAAGCTGTGTTCTTGTTCCTGTTCTCTCTCTCTCTCGTTCCTTCGCTCTTCTCCTTTGCTCGCTTCGCTCTGTCTCTATCTTCTCATTTTCTTTAACTCCTATTTTTCTTTCTTACCCCTACTATATGCTTGTATTTATCTATATTTCTCGGTTCTCTTTCGTCCCTTGCACCCTTGGCCCCAGCTATTTAGATGGGGTCAGGCGGGACTGGTGCTGACGGGGATGGCAGAAGCCTTCCAGCCATAACGGATTATTTTTGCACTTATGGGAATTAATTCCACGGTGCGTAAAAAGCTTGTGAATGCAAAAAATAGGCCACATATAGCCCAATTTTGACATACTTATTATCCTTCTGTTCGTTCCCTTTCTGCTTAACACTTGAGCGGAACGCATTGTTTACAAGCAACTTTATTTCTGCATGACTTACATTCAATAAGGCCTTCTATAGGTTGTTTTTGCGGTAAAATATGATCATTTTGCTTACGCGCAAGACCAGCTGTGCGTTAAACGAAAATATTCTACCAATAACTTTTTGTCACTGCATTTTGTGCAAAAAAACTTCACAGAATAGCTAAATATAATTTTTAAAAATTTCTATCGCTGCTTGTTTCTGAAAATAAATGTGACTCCTTAAATTTCGCTTCACTTCCATTTGATAAACTTCACACAAAATTTTACAGTTCTGAGAGGAATTATTATTCCACATTTGGTCTCGGAATTGTAAAACATGGGGCTTGGATATACAGTATGGCGGGTACGACAAGAAACATTTCGCAATTTGTAAAAGATCGATAATCACTCGCAAGCCAACATTGAGTAGGGTTGCAATGCTGTTTATCGTGCAGTTCAATTTCAAATATTTTCAGTCACGCTAAGATCCAACTCTGTGATGAGCTCTTTTCTGACCGCTGCGAAAAAGTTGATTCAATAAAAAATGGCTACTTAAATAGTACGCATTTTATAATTGATTTTGATTGAATTTGTAAATTCAAATATATTATATGGAAAGCATGCACGAAAAATTCCTGTCTTGTACTTATTTGATAGCAAATAACGCCTTCTTGGAATTTTATTCTTAAAGGAAGGGTTTCTTTCGGTTTTAAAAAACTCTTATTTTGAGTTTTTTACGACTTGTGGTGTTTATTCATAATACATCGTATCAGTCAATTTATAAATGCTTCCCCCGATCTATACAGCATGATCCATGTCTACTGCAAAATTATATGAGAGCTATGCAACCACTTCCTCAAACCATAGGCAAGAACGTACTCTTCCTTAAACAGGATGAACACAGCATTCAGTTTGCAAAACTTGAATTCAGTTCTAGTAGTCGGTAGGTTTGAAAATAATTCGGCAAACGAGAAAATTTTTTTTAAAACCGAAGGAAACCTTTTCTTTAAGAATAAAATTTAAAGAATGCGTAATTTGCTACAAGAGAGGATTTTTTCGTGCCTGCTTTCCATTAAATATATTTTAATTTATAAAGGCAGTCAAATCAATGATAAAAATGCGAACTCTTCAAGTAGCCATTTTTTACAAAATCATTTTTTTGCGGCGGTCCGAAAGAAGCTCATCCCAGAGTCGGTATCCTAGCGTGACAGAAAATCCTTGGAATTGAACTGCATGATCAAAAGTATTGCAACCCTAGTCAACGTTGTTTTGCGAGTGACTCCCAGTATTTTTTCAAATTGCGGAATGTTTCTTGCAGCACTCGTCCTACTGTAAATGTTTGATGATGGCTGATAAGCCAGAAATGTCAATTTCTGTCTCCCTTATCTTTGTCAGTAATATAATTCAACCTTTTGTTGTTTATATTAAGCTTCCCCACCTTGAAGCTACTCCAGACGACATTTGCTCTCTCTCTCTCTCCGGTTCCACACACCAGCGGCTTTTCAGAGTTAGGCAGATTGGGAAGGGAAATTGGCACGGTGGTTGACATTACGTGGACCTGCCGGCTTTCGCACAACCCACACTGGCTGAGATATCGTGCAAGTGATGCGTAACTTAAAGGCCGTGGTTTGACTCTCATTCCATGGCAGAGTCAAGATCTGTCGTCACCTGGCATTTTTCGGCACCATCACTTGACTGTCAAGCTATTCGCAATTTAAAATTCCCAGAGAAATTTCATGAAGTGGGCTTCGCCGGGACCGACATCGTTCATTTTCTCTGTTACCACACATTAGCGGTGTGACTGATTTTTTTAATCGAACGATTATGAAGTTCAACTGGATGTCTAAGCTGAAGTGACACAATTGCCTCCCCCGCTTACTTTTGAAGCGCACATGCTGGCCCTACAGTGTAACTGGCCAATTTTTGCGAAAATGTAAAGTGGTCAGATAGTTTGTAGGCGGGCGTTCTTGTTTACAGTACTGCATCCGTCAGGATGATGCTGAGAAATTGCATCACATGAATTATGTTTTGCACGTAGTTGCCACATGTGACAGTGTGACTGAATGGGCACTCGCATGAATGAAAACATTTTTATTGATGTGAATACTTTCGGAGAGATTTGAACGTTTTCCAGCATACGCATATGTCAGAGGAGACGCATGTGGTTGCTGAAAGCCTTTAGAAAGCATGAGTAGGTGAAATGTGCGTGATAGGTGTTGGCCAAAGTTCCAGACTCCGGTTCGGGGGTTGTAGTTCAATTAGTTTACGGGTGACTGACCAGATCGATGTATGGTCACAGTGCGGACAAATAACACTGTGGAAACGAAGTTGCGAATTGAAGGTTGTTGTTTCACAGAAGACAAACGCACTATCATTAGAATAATAGGTGCATACGCCTAAGATTTCTGACTTGAATGTGAGCCTGTCGAGGTAGTTGCGTCAGTAAAATGAAGGTTTCTTAAATCAGAAGTCAGGAAAGACAGAGTAAGTTGGGACAAATTTTTATTGTGAGAAAGGGATCTGTTAAGCCAGTTGTGTCGTCAGGCTAGTTGTACCAGTCCACGTTTGCTGCTGGGATGACTTAGCTGTGGGATGTGTCCTCTGTTAGCTGCAGCCAATCAGTGAAATCGTGCGCATTGATTGGGCTCAACCTTAGGCTCGCCACAAGCAGTGCATCGACCGGGAGCGCGAGGCGGATAGGAGGATGCGGGTCTCTAGTAGTGACTGACCATGAGTGGGTGAGGGCATTGGCACGCGTGAGTACCTAAGACTTGAACAGCGAAGGCAAGATGAGGCAATGTAGTCACGCTAAACTCAGACTGCCGCATACTCGGAATCAGAGGCCGCGATGGCGACAACAAGGGGTCGTTTTCGGCCACACATTGACGGACCGGAGGGGAAGGAAAGTGTCAGTGACTAGATTGGAGGTCACGCCGTTTAAGTCACAATGGCCCTTGTCTGGAAACTGGGTCAAGACCCTTGACCGCGTGAACGTAGTACGTGATAACAGGAGAAATATAACAACGTGCCTATTTATGGAGTCAGTGTGAGAGGCCTAAGTCTCCAACCGTTTCTTCTACATCTTATTGCCGTGCTCGTAAAATCAAATTCCTCAAGGTGTGGTAGACGACTTGAAAGAGCGGGCCATCTCTCCGATCGGCCTGCTTGTGTTCGCGAGCTGAATCGTCATTCTGTGTGATCAATGTAGTGGCAGACACAATAATAGCATTGAATTTTATAAACTATATCCGATAACTTACCCGCGTCCATTCGGTTATTCATCCACATAAAGGTGGCATGTATGGCAGGTGTCGGACAATGGGTTATACTCAATATAAATGCGTTCCGTTGCCTTTGGCATTTTTAACATATTTGGTGGAAGATGGTGAAGTGTCTGTTGTTCTCTCACACTTGATTTCCTTGGCGTGTACGGAGGCAGCGATGGATAAGGTTTCTTGGGTAGTTTTTCCTTGCTGCGTAGTCCCAAGGATACCGTAGTACTCGCACTCGTCCCTCCAGTTCATTGCAGTGCTTTCTTCCCTTTGGAAGACTGCTCTAATACAGCCATATTTGTGCACTATCGGGAGGTCGCTATGACAGCACAGTACTCGGCTTGTATTATTTGTCAGTAAATGTATCGTATCACCCACTTGACAATAAGCTATGCTCATCAGGGAGAAGCAGTTACTCTGCCTGCTCATTCTAACTTCTAAACTGAATACCATTAAGCAAACCCTGAACCTACCCCTGTCAGTTATGGCGAACGTGTCGTCCATATATCCTCGTTAAAACGCATGTTTGTAGTGGTCTCTGCCGTCCGAGGCCTTCTATTGCTTTGTCTGACGTCATTGCTCAAGGCCAGCTGCCTCAAGGTCATCTAATACCTCAGTCAGCGCTTATAAACGCGCTGACCTGCAGAGACTTGACCTACGTCCACTCGGACTCACACACGTGCGTCTAGGTTCTCCCGACTGCCCAAGCACCACTCAAACATGTCCCTTTTTCCCCACCCTCGGCCGCCAGACATCACTTAGGGCCACGGCGCTCCAGCGGAATGACGTGTGCTCCGAAGTCCAACTTCTTTCCATCTATCTTCGTTCCTTTGTGTAAACAATAAACTATTACTTCTATTCTGGCCTTCCCAAGACTTCTACCGTCCCCTAAATAACCGGGCCTGGAAGATTGTAGCTGTTAGGGTTAACCGTCTTAGCCTTAACACCTAAAGGTACATGGTGAGTGGAACTCTAACTCGTTTAGAAATAATCCTGCAAGTGGGTTGGATATCGGGAAGCTATAGGCGTTCCTTTGCTTCTCTTGCATGTCTTTCCATTGAAAGTGAGACTGTTTCTTTGGCAGAATGCAAAGGGTTGTACGGATGCTCAGTTTAAGATGCCTCTTCGTTTCGCCAAATTTCTCCCCGGGTCGTTTGCGCAGAACGTTCTGTGCCGGGCCCTGTGGAATAGACTTCAATAGTTCCACTATGCTAAACGATGTTCTAGTTTAGTCTAATCAGACACCTCATCCTGATGTCGTTGTGGGAATGAGCGGTCGATGGGGCTACATGAATCCTCTCATACTAATTTTACTTCTCGCCCTATCCACCAGGCTAGATTTTAAATAGAGTCACCTTCCGGAACAACCATTTTCCGAGGGGAACATTGGGCATGTTGAGTTTAGGTAATCCATAGAGCTTAGCCTGTGATATTTCAGTTGAGTTCGTCTACTCTAATTTGCTCAGTGAAATCACATTGTTGCGCCGAAGTGGATGTAAGAGTCCAGTTATCCGATTGGTTATCGGTTTAAAGTGTCAGACAGGTTCAGGTTTGTTGGACTGTCTTCTTCTATGAGAGCTTGTAATGACCTTGTAGCATCTTCCACCTTCGTTCCACTCCATGCACGCGATCACGAGATTGCAATTTCCCGTTCATCTTTGTGACAGCCAATCACATGTGCCGCAAACGGCACCAACGCTCAACCTCTCACGGTAGCTTACAAGTACCCACACATTAAGGCCTGTCTCCCCAATCGGGTCGGGCCAATCACTTCCCTATAGCTGAATCACACAGGACGGCACGGTGACGACTGTTAAGGTCATCATTTTCAGATGCGGACCCCTCGCAGCTGGACGTAAATTCGTCTGACAGTCAGCTTCCTCCAGCCTATTCTCCACTACCTCTGTACAGAATATACTATTCCTTCCATCTGGCGTCCCAGTTCTCCTCTGCTCTTCCCTGCCTGAAGATTGCGGTGGCAAAGGTTTTGCCTAGTAACCCAACCCACTGTGATAAGTTTGTGCTTCTCCCTTTTGGTGGATACTGTTCATCACAACGGCTGATCTTCCTTTGTCAGCCAACAGCACTAATACGTCATTGCCAATTTAATTTTTTTCACTGCATCTATTTCTGTACACGTCATAGTGTTAGGCTTCCTGTTCTTCATCGCTAGGTAGGAAAGTTGTGGTGCACAGTATATTTACCTTTTTCTGTAGGGCAGCGATGACAGCGGCTAGTATAAAGTCTGCCGTGTTAAAATTGACTTCATGGCTCAGCACGCTAAGTTTTTGTCTACTTAACGCTCTATGAAATAAATGATGCACTACCTTTTTGTTTGCGCTTGATAAACTTCTGGCCTATTTGAATGCGCTGTAGTGTCAATCTCCTTCTTACCCTTCTAAATATTGTGCGGTCAAAGCGATCAGTAACTGCGTCAACTTACTACACCTACTATTCCGGTGGTCGCATGTTTACGTTTGCAATTTACGTTGTACCTGCGCGACCGTCGGTGGGAGCTTGTTATGGTTTTGTGACATTTCCGCGGCGGAAGTTACGTAGCTAATGTAAACAGTGACAGCAAATGGTGACAGGAACAGGTGGCATGTGTGACCCTGATGACGGTGATACCGCCATTCATAATGATGATGGCTGCGATAGCGGCGCGTCAGTTTTTTAAGGTGTTACGACTCGCGCCTGGTACTTGAAATTAACACGAACAGTGAGCTAGCCTGACCACTGTACCCGGGAGCCGAATGAGAGAAACAAGAGAACACGAGCGACCACTAGTAGCGTGTATTCAGACAAAGACAGTCAGAGCAAGTCATTTTCCCACAGAGGCTACGCGTATTAATGGTCGGCGTCGAAACACTGTCCAATTCGATATGGACCAATCAGAATAGAGGAGACATCGCTCCAGACAGTGGGGCAGTTGATAAGCCCCTTTGTGTATGCTGACTCATCGTGGGAATGGACGCATCCCGTACAGGGGCAACCGAGATAAACGAGTTTTGGGTAAGGATTACTTAAATGGTTCCCCTAAACAGGATATGAGAACAGGAACCGCACGGAATACAGTTTGTCTTTGCATCGCGTTTCTGGGGCAATAGGATTAATTTGAAGGTTATGGCTAGCTCAGGTCAGATTTTATTGGGGAAATATAGGTAAATGCATTTGAACCCCCTCTTGATGCAGGGCAGTTATGATGTGGAACAGGTGGCGTTGCCAGGAATCGAACTGCGTAAGAAGGGCAGACAGTAAAAAAAACTCCCAAGGAATTGTTCGTAAGTCTAGGTTTGAATGCCATTTGCGGGATTTTAAGGAGAAAAATTGCCGCCCCTGGGGGATTGGGGTGAAGGGTATATGTAAATCGGATGGCCGGCTGCTGAAAGTGTTTGAAGCATGTCAGGAGGAGGCTATCAAAATGTGCGCTCAACGTGAGGTTCGAACCCACGACCCCGAGATTAAGAGTCTTGTGCTCTACTGGCTGAGCTACTGTATGGTTAAAGCCAAGGTTATGGTTGTTGTTGACTACAGCGTCGGGGTTTAGGCTAAGAGTTTAGGTCTACGTTAGTGGCCTGTGTTATGATTAAGACACAGGTATATTTACTCTTCCTGGAATTGTACGCAAGGCCACGGGCCGTTCCTGTCGCAAGCAGTAGTGCTGAAAAACAGAAGGTTCCCCCAAACCACGCTTCAAGCAAGACGGTGTTGGTGGACAGAAGTTCACTGCCAGAAAATAGAAAGTACAAAGGCTGAGTTATGCGGCAGAACCAACCCCGTGTGCACGCCGAGTCAGTACGCGAAATTGTGGTGGCTACTGTCTAGCCTTGCCTGCGGAATGTTCTTAGTGGACCGGGCAGCCAGTCAAGGGGACAGACGCGCATCAATTGGCTGGCACTCACGTGCGTCTTGAGTTGCGAGCGGACGGGGAAAGCATAGGGCCACTAGGAGATCGGAACCCCTCGCAGCGGTTGATAGCGGGGGAGTTTGTCACGTGCGAGTAGATAGTGAGCGTGACAAAGGAAGGCAGCATGAATCAATACAGCAGCAGACTCCCACGTTCCTATTCAATTATCTGGGGCCGCATAAGTACTCCTTACAGAATCCCACCTTGTCAACATCACAACCCTGTATTTGAATCGTCTGCCCTAAATCGAACCGAATTTTACCAATTCTTTACCATGTGGCATTCCCTTCCACTTCAACCAAAATGTTTACTCACAAACCCGACCGCTTACGGAACTCATATCTCCCGCTCTACCTTAGGCCTCAGCTTGTAATACCCAGACCCAAACGGTGCCGCACCCCAGCCTCGTGCTCGCGAACATTTTGATCAGAGTCAAACCCCTCAACCATTGAGTCACGAACTCGGTGTCTTGCCGGTTTAGGTTGGGGATATTGGGACTCGTTATGAGCGTTCACCAAACCGCTAATGACACTTGTCTAGCCCGCTCTGCCTTAGGCCTTGACAGAGGCCCTGACGGCCGTAACAGCTGGTAGTATAGGCAGATAGTATTGTTTACCAATGAGTGTCAATATTCACAAACGAATTCATTAATTTCAGCAAGCACAGAAGCTCCTCATGTAAAGTTTAGGTTAGAAACAAGCAACCGCCTATCAATCCGAGCTCCCTGTGTCAATATAGATTAGTAAGTGGCGTCTGAGTGATGCGAACCCGAAGTAAACATCTCAGTACGCTTCATGAATGAACAAAGAACGAATTTCTCACACTTCAAACAACAAAGCGGTTGCAGCATCTTCAATTAATAGCGCTATTTCACGTTAGGTGGAGCGTTGGCTTAACTAGAGCCTGAAACCTGCTATCACGTGTTCGAACTCCACCGAGACCCCCCCCTGGTTACCAAAGCTGGATCGAAATAATTATTCAAATATGTCCAAACCCCATAATAATGAGTCTTTTAGTGTCATTTTGTGTTCGCGTATATTCGCCCAGAAAGTAAGTGATCATGTCAGTAATTCTATGCATGTGCACTAGGTTTTTTGTCAGAACTGCTCGCAAGAACTGACTTCTTGGATCCACTAGCTAGAGGCTCGATAATTACCCTTGGCTTACCTATTGTTATAAAATTTTCCACAGAATGTAGTTTACAAAGGGATACAAGTGTTTTAAAGTTGCAAAAATTTCCAGTGAAAATTTGAAAAGATAAATGGGCGAATATAGGTTTGTTTGTGATAAATTCTCTTCAGGAATGTACTACGTGTATCGTAATTGAAAAAAAGTAAAGTATGCGGGTTGGGCGAAAAAATCGTTGATTGTCTGGTCAGGAGGGAACAAGATAGGGGTCATAATATAGGAGTTAAGTCTAAGACGGTTAACCCTAACAGCTACAATCATTCAGGCCCTGGTTCCTTAGGAGTTTGGAGAGAAGACGGTAGAAAGGCGAGAGTAGACGGAACATTATATTGTTTACAGAATAGTTAGGGGAAAGTCGCCAAAGTCTTACAGGGCGTCCAAATTTGAGGCCAGTTGGAGAGGCGGCATCGGCGCGAACGCGCCGCTGCTAGGCGCAATCCCCAGTGAGTTCTCAAAGTAGTCGAGCCAGAAGACAGAGAGGGGGAGAGCTTTCATTGGCTAGGTCGGCCTGGAGATTTTGGGCAAAGAGACAGCTGGCATCGAAAACGCGTGCAAACATGCCATTCGCCGCCTGCCCAATGCGGGGACTATGATTGGCTGATCGAGACCTCGAGAAACCGCATCGATGAGCCTTTGGGAAAGTGCACTTCAAGGCGAGCTAGTCGGCCAGGCATGACCCGCTAAAATTACTCTGATCAGCGTCAGGGGGAATTGGCCACCGGGAACGGTTAAAAAACTCAAACAAAGGAGAGCATTTGAGGTCCAGGTATTGGCATCGGTGAGTAAGAAGAGGGGTCGAGCACCGGAGATAATTATGATAATTAAGATTGCGGTTATAAGGGTTGCGGGGGGGAAGGTGGGAAAAAATGTAGGTCAGCTATCTGATCAGGGTCGGGGGAACTGGCTGCCTGCAAGCGTAATAAGCTGCAGACGGCTGAATTGGCGACTCATTGTCATAGTCTGCGCATGACTATGACTGCCCTACCATCACATATGATTAAGGATTCCCGACGGAATTCAAATCGTCAGAACAAAAAAACTCTTGTTCCAGTGATCGCTGCCTATTCTTCTGAATTGGTGACTTTCGGTTGTGGTAACCACGGCGCCCTTACGAAGCTCTTTCCGGCGCACAGAACCAGTTTACGTAAGCTTATTGCAGCCGCTTCTGCCTTAGCATACAAACGCTGCACGAGGGATTTCGAATAGCTTGATGGCAACTTGTAAATCGCTCGAAGAACCTATCTGATATTCACGCGACGATCTGAGTTTACCCTCAGTCTAAAAGTAGTTTCCTGCATTGGAGAATAAGTAGGGTTACTTTACATCCTGAAGATATCACCAGCTGTTGTGAGATGGTATGGATGACAATGACTATTCTCTATCGATAGCAGTGATGTGGTTGGGCACCGCACCCATCTGGAAGAAATCAGTGAATGAAGTCTACGTCTGTTGGGGATTGAGGCGTGCTGAAAAATGTGAAAGAACACATGCAAAAAAGAGGCTTGGGGGAAGCTAGCTATCCTATCAGTAAGGGTTTTTACTAGTGAGAGATCATGGCCGACGAAGAAAAATGTCTTCTCTCCTCCCTCTCGCTCTGAGTTGCTTCACGTTATGTTGTTTTCAGAATTCAGCCGTCCGATTACCTGCATTTCACATACAGAACGTTTAACCTTGATGTTCCGTGACCAAACGCTTGAGTTCAAATCTCCCGTTTGTCCATTCTAGGGGTTGATGACAAAAATAAACCAATCACAGCTATTGTAGACCTCCGTATTTGTCTCGGTAACACTGCTAGACTATCAATCGCAGCAGAGAGAATGCTGCACACAGCAAGGCAGACCCGAATGATTATCTGTCATATCGGAACGCTAGGATTTATATTATTTCCGCTTGCTTATTGGCCACGCGACGCGACTGCTTGCGAAGGCTTTTGCTGGATATTAAAGGTATATCGTACTGTAACTACATAGAAGGCCGAATCCCTTGCCCTATCCATCCCTCCTCCCACCACCTGCGCTAGTGCCGTCGCGGACGGCGATATTTGCCTAAGCGAAACGGCGAGAGTCATGGTCACGGCCTCGCGAAATGCGTCATGGGCGGTTACTGACGCGTGTAACACAGCTTGGTCGTATGACAAGCGAATTTGCGAATAAATGAAGAAAGAACAGGACAACTAGCTGCACTTACGAGAACGTACACGTTTTAGGACGGCCCAAAACGCAATTTATCACTCGGGCCGTCCTGAGGGTACGAGAACAAAGGAAGCGACCGACCACCGGTCCATGCAAAACGGGCAATGAGAGCGTCCTTCAAAGGCAGACACCCCGCGAGGACGCAAAGCAGTAACGCGCACGCGAGACCGCCACCGGCCGGGTTTCTGTCACGCTGAGGTCACGCCTGGACAGAGGCAAAGCGCGCGCGCGCGCCAAGTGTCACACTGACGTCGGCGCACGATGGCCACTAGCATAGGGGCAAAAAGGGAACAAAGCAGGCTAACCCTTAAATAGCGAGACTGCGAGCAGAACAATACTCTGCTGCTGAGACAAGACACTCTGTTGCCGAGACGCGCTACTGACGATCTGAGAGTATGGCTACTGGAGACAGGGGACTCTGTTTACCGAGACTGACGCCAAAACACATACTGCTGACTGGCACACAGAAGACAGAGCATATGTACAAGTAGAAATAGTGGCAATAAACTATTAACTGCTATGCTGTTCTGCCTTCTTTTCCTAACACGCCACTGAGGGGTATAGCCAGTGCTTACACAGGAACACACAAGGTTTAAACCACACGAATTCCCAATAATAGCGAACATGCGAGTACTAGGAAGCAATTGAGAAGAAGTCGATTCGATCGCTGGGACAATATTTTTATTCGCCTGACATTTAGAGGTTCGTGGCGGATCTCGAAACGCCAGGCGAATAACAATATTGTCCCAGCGATCGAATCATCTTCTCAAAGTATAGGAATCTTGCAGTGTCTACCTGTCAGTCTTAAACATGGGCAGCTGGATCAGTGCGCAACTCACTTCAGCGCAAGACGGCGAAGCTTATAAGCGGGGAGCATTTACCTGGAAATCTCACCGGAACACTCAACGAGGCCTAAAATTACATTTTCCAATATAATTAAACTGTGAGCAAGATATGAATAGTTCGTCTCACGTACCTGAAACTTTGAGACTAAGAACACGTTCGTGATCTTTCTACATTGCAAATTATTTTGCATCTTTTGCTTTTTTCATCTATGACCTATGCTTAATTTTTGGTTTGCTTCCGTTCCTTCGGCCAAAACCTATGCAAGAAAATAGAATTAGAGAGGTTGTCCCAATACCCGGCTATATTTTCATGTAGAATTGAATTCTAGCAAAATTGCCCTAGGTGTTTTCGGGCCGCTAGCAGGCGACTCAGGTTGGCAAAGTTATTAAGGGGGGAGGAACGGGGGGACCGGGTTGCAAAGCAGATTCGTTGCCGAAAGTAATTCTGTCGCATCAAAGCTACCGATTAGGCAGTCGACTGTGTAAGTAGTCCTCGTGCAGCTTACAGAATGCACACGTAACAACAACCCACTGTTACATGACGGCAGGGCAGCCAGCGTCCGACAACCCCTAACGTAAACATTAGTGACAAGGCTGTAGCGACACACGTCCATGTTATGCAAGTATTTCACACCAAGCCGCTTACCGCGGCGGAATCCGGCTGGCTTGCGATCATCAAGGTCAATCACCCCATCGCCACGAGCTCTCATCAGGCTTGCGGCTTATGCTGTTGACGTAAACCTTGTGGTCGAGAGTTCGACAGGCTTTGCAGACAGTTCTCTCTAGGTATACAGCATTGCCTGCAAAGATAGGAGAGATTGGAATGGTCATTTCTGACTTATTAGCCATAGTCCGCCAGTCATACGCAGACCCAAATGGTGTCCTATCCGAACCTCGAAGTTGCGACCTTTTTTGATCAGAGTCAAACGCCCTAACCACTGAGCCAAGAGCTCGTTGTGTTGCCGATTTAGGTCGGGGAATATTGGCACTCGGATCGGCTGAAATTTCATCAAAGAGTGTCAACTGTGTGCCCTAAAACATTATGGGTATAAGTATGGTGACTTCTATGTGATGTAGTTTATGCTCATAGTAAACTTATCGCAGTGGCTTAATTAATTGGCCAGACATTAGGTGGAAGGCATAGCATATTCTTTACAACGTTGGTGTAGAATAAGTTAGAGAAAGTTGGCAGTGGGACGAACTTGCGTCCGCACCCGAGAGGGGTGGTGAGCACGGTACTCGTCACAACGAGGTCCTGTGAGAGTCAGCCATAAAGGTGATTGGCCAGACCGTATTGGGGGTAGTCAGACACTGGTGCGCACGTGACAAAATTTGCGAGAGGTAAGAGGGTGGGCGTTGCATGCGAATTTGGGTTACTAGAGACTTGCGACGCATCTACCTCTCTCGCTCTCATATCCCCCACCCCTGCATCCGGTGTCACGATCGAAACTATTACACCATAGACAGGATCGGGTTTCGGTGGCTTACTACTTTTCTGGATGAGATAGGGACGGAAGTACTTAGGCAAAGTCGTCGTGGGTGCCATTGCTCTTCACAGGACTGGTAGAACCTAGTCTATAGGAAAGGAATTTTATACCCACGAATTTGATGAGCACGAACTCTTTAGTTGGGCTCACTGCTCCATTGCCCTGGTAATTAAATTTTGGGCCGAAGTGGGTGTTCCGGTGAGATTTCAAGGTAAATTACTCTGATTAGAAACTTCACAGTCTTGTGCTGATGTAAGTCACTGAGTCGGCTGCCCATGTCTAAGACCGTCAGGAAAGCTGCGTATTGTGAGTGAGGGTGGTCGCCCTTTCCACTCCTAACTAATTAGTAAATTCGCTCATCGCGTGGTCAAGTCCCTTTGCACGCATCCGTAGCCACCGATGACGCATCTCCCGAAGCCTTAACTGTGACTCCCGTCGTGTGGTATAGGTAAGATCGATCATCGCCGCCATTCGTGACACTAGAATGCTTTGGAGGGGTTATTCGTTCACTGATCTAGTTAAAGTACGAAGCATGTTTGTTTTTTTGGAACTCAATCAAAAGCCTTCGTAAGCAATCGCAAACAATCACGTCGCGCGACCAATAAGAATGCGCAATTAATATGATTTCGATCGTTTTCATATGACCAGCGGACAGCTGTTGTGTCAGAGAGTACGATCCCCGTCTGGATTAGCGTTCATCTTCTGCACACCGGAACACATTTGCAGATTTTCTGACGTTTCAGACAGCTGGACCGGCTGTTCTTTGTCGAAGTGAATACTGACTTCATCGATTATTAAGTTTAAATTTGCGGCTGTAAGTGTTGACCTTGGGTCGATCGATTTTTCTCCGTTCGCTGTCTGGCCTTGCGTGTGGATTTTGGCTTGGCGTGACGGCAGTCGGTGTTCTGTTTCGTCCCCACAGTAGAGGATGCTGGTAATCCTGCTCTCAATTCCAGTGATTTCGTCACAGGTCCGTCTTCGTCTGCAAATTCTGAGTTCGGTTTGACCGTGTCCTGTCACTTACGTAATGGCGCAAGACTTTGTAGCCTACAGGGCGGCCCAGATGCCTGTTGAGAGAATTGGTGTCTCTAAACCATGCTTCAAGCGTCAATCTGTCAGTTTTTGAGACTCCTCGGCCTAGGATGGTCGTTCCTTGAATATCTAAATTATGACCGGTCTCTCCGATATGTGTGATAAGCTGCGAGTTAAGGTCTAGTCTTCGAGCCGCCGATTTGTGTTCCTGTAGGCGGGTCTGCAATTTGAAATCACCCCAATGCAAACACTTAAAGCTGCAAATGTAAACTTGCTGATCAGTAAGTCAGTCAGTCAGTATTCGCTTCGCCAAAGGACAGCCGGCCCAGCTGTCCGAAACCTCAGCAAATCTACAAATTTATTCCGGTGAACAGAAGATGAACTCTAGTTCATATCCCGCATTCTGACTTTTTGTAATTTGAGATCCTGGTCTGGCTATGTCTAAGACCGTCAAGCAAACACCAATTTTGGTCTTGTGAGTGAATCTGGTTGCCCTTTCCGCTCTGCACTAATTCGCTCGTCATGTGACCAATCCGCCTCACACGCGTCAGTAGCGACCGATGACGCATCCAGTGAGGCCGTGCCTGTGACTCCTGCCGTTTCGCACAGGTGAACATCGATCACTGCTGCCCATCGCGAGACTAGCATGGATTGGGATGGGGGGGGGGGTGCCTGGAGGAACGTCGTTCACGGATCTAATAGCAGTACGAAGCACGTTTGTTCTATGGAACTTCGTCGAAAGCTTTGGCAGATAGTCACGTCCTACGACCAATAAGAATGCGGACCGAATATCAATTCTATCGTTCTCCTTTGACTATTTGGCGACGCCAGAGAGAATAATTCTAGTCTTCCAGACCATGGTCAGCATTCATTTTGCAGCAACGCACCCACACCCCGCATTCCTCCCCCGTTTGTCTTGATACCGGTTATAATCTTTACCTCCGTAAAATTAAGCTGATGCATTTTGTTTCCTTGGGCTTGGCTTTGCGTGACAGACATCTCCGTTTGTGGATGTGTATGCCAACCTTCCTGGAAGGCTTATCCGCACGGGAATATGAGTCACCACCTCCGTAATACAGATGGTCGTGAGCTAAAGCCTAGAGGATCAGGGTTAATTTTAAGATCAGAGCTAAAATTGAAGTGATGATACGGGTTAGGCTGTGGGGATAGGATTAGGGCTAAGTTTAGGGTTATGATTAAAATTTGTGCATGAAAGTAATGTTAAGGTTGAGACACGGGAAAACATATCGTTCCTTGCAATTTTGGGCAAGGGTATCGAACAGTTTGGGTTAATCGGTTAAAGCCTAGCAGCTGCGATCTTCATGCCCGGTTCATTAGGAGATGAGGAGACGAGGTGGGATACCCGAGTGGTAGGGAGAGTTTATTCTGTACAGAAGGGTGAAATTGTGTTATTTCCTCATGCCCATGATATGTTTAAGCATGGACTTTATCTTTGCAAAGCGGCTGGTATTGTAACTTTCCTCGTATTGCTGATCGTTATATGTATTAGGGCAGCGGACACTAGAGTTGATGGGGATTAAGCACTTCGCGAATATTGTCCCTCAGTTGACTTCCCCTAAGCCTTTATTAAATGAATGCTGCCGACCTTCGGTCGTTATTTCCAGAAGTTTCCAGGTTCCTATCAAGACCTCTATAAGCACGTTGCAAGAATAACCGGAAGTCCAAATTGAGGACTGATCATCCACAGAATCCAGTATCGTGACCGTGAAATTCAGGCTGGTTTCATTTCGGGTGAGCATTCAGTGAAAAGATGTATGCTGAATGACTAAATGTGTTTTAGAAATCTGTTATGTTAGTGCTTTCTGTTTATTCAGTATCTTAGGTCAGTTATTGATTTTTGTAGATAATCAGCCGTGATCAGGAGCCTTGGTTTACGCCTTCGTCATATCACTCGAGCACATGGTCCGCGTCGGCTGAGGCATGTTTTTAGAGCTCACCCGACTGGCACTGACCTCTTGCATGACCCAGTTCGGTTGCAATGTCAACTGCTCGTCTCGTTGGGGATTGAAGTCAAAACTTAAATTAACCATTATTTTTCTCACACCCTCACCAGTCCATACCGGTGGGTAAACAGCTGTCCAGGAGCATTCGTGGAGCGGAACCAATGGCCACGGCATGAAGCGTGCAATCAACTTTAAAATAACTCCGAAGAATTCCACATATGCAGGCTATATCCGATGCCGTCGCCAGATCCCTAACCCAACTCGGAATATAAGTTAGGTGAGGATGACTTATATGGCCCCCTAAAAGCGACACACGAATCTTTAAACTTCCTTGAATTATGCGCTTTGATGTGGTGTTCCTATCCCAGCATCCTGCTTAGGGGGCCGTATTTGTAATCCTTACTGGGAGTTGTCCGTAGGCCTGGCTTGAGAATTCCCGACTCCTGATGGAAGTCACTATCCCTGTATCCCCACTCCCCCTGCAGTGGGATACACGATGGAAATCGTCGGTATGGACTGTCGAACTGTCAAGTACAGTGTCAGCTTTTCTGTTCCAGTAAACCAGTAGTTGTACGTAGGTCAAATTTAGTTACTTTTCGCCCTTGAACTGCACAGTTACAGGCGGAAGAGCAATGCTTGAATAAGCACGTTCGCTCCCTCAGCGTGCACAGCTTTTCAGGTTCGAGAGATTATTCATCACAAGGATGTGTGCTGCTTAAACATGTTTCAGATACTGTCCCTCCAGTATAAGACAGTCTGATAAGAGGACGCCCATCTGGGCGTTTTACGTTTTGAGTCTGTGTTCGATCCATTGCTCACGAACTCATCCACTTTTCCGAGTGTTCCTGTGTATTTTTTTCAGTCAAAATCACTTTCCTGAGGAGAGCTATGAAGAACTATGAACTAAAGCGCATTACACCACTGCATCCATAACTGCTTCTATTTTTAGGGCAGCTGCAAGGTGTTGCTTATGACCAATGACTTTGTGCAAGAAATTAATTCCGAACCTTGAATCAGCAGTAAACGAGAGCATTTTTTCCTTCACCTTTTTGTATTTTCCTCTCTTGCATGCTTGTTTGTTAGACTAATACCCAGCCGGAGGTTTCGTCATAGCGAACGCGTCACGTTGTGTCACCAGATGAACCCGGAACTGCTACAGTCATTGGACGAAAGGCCATCGGTCAGAGAGATCCGATGTCACTGCTTCCAACCAATAGCAGCACAGCTTGTGACCTTAAGCCAATGAAAACCCTCATGGCCACTGGTCATGGGGCTTGTCATCACACCACCGACGGACGGCTCAGTATAATTGTGGTTCTGGATTCAGTGCTGTGTGTGTGCGCGAATATGTTGCTCCGCCTACTGATCTTGAGTGTCATCATCGCGGGGGCTCTCGGTGATCCAATTCCCGACGTAGAGGATTGCGGTAAGCTTTCTTATCAATTTCAATTATTTATCTGCGGGGATATGGCAGTCTTATGTAAAGCACAAACTGGGGCCGCAAAAATGCAAGCTGATTTCTGTTTTACTTTTTTCATCTTTACGACTCAAAAGTGGCTTCGTAGTTTTTATCGACTAAGCTGTGATAAGGCGGCCTTAGTTAAAGGATTTCAGCGTTGACCACCCATCACGTGATATAAGGTAAGATAGCATTGTTAGAAGGTCCGGCTATGGGCCACGTCCAGGTGTTGTTCAATACATTTTTTACATTCACGAGGTATTTCACAAATAGCCGATCAGAGTGGAATGGTAGAACTAGAACCGTTCTACAAAATGCAGTTCTGTAATCACTGAAAATTGTTCTAAATTTTGTGGAAAGTGATTTCGTCCAAAGGTTCTTTTCTCCACACGCAAGTCCCCGTATGGTCATTTCCATGACTACGAATTCCGTCGACGGCTGGCACTACATAGTCTCAAAAAGGGTGCAAAATCATGAAAGAAATGGATTATTATAAGAGCCACAAAAAGATGTCGGCAATTAAGAGGCATTTGAAAAATGAGGCCTCTGCAGTATCTGACAAGCTGCATATGACAGCACAATACAGATTATGTGGTTGCCCAAACCATTATCCTAATAAGTGAGCTACGTACAGCATGAAGTCCTTCTATCAGTGTACATTTCCACTGACAGTAGATACACATGACCGTTTCAGAAGAGAGGTTCGAAACAGGCCGCTAGTGCAGGAGTAATGTAATTCGTCGGTAAGGATGGCGGTATGCGAGAAATACCGCAGGCTTCAAACGCTTGAAAGGCAGTCACATATTTCGGTGGAGTATAACTAAATACTATTCAAACTTGTTATCAGACAAATGCTATTAATATATCGTTGACTTTATCTTCAGGATCCAAGTCTGGCAGTTTTGATGAGGTGGAGGTTATTCCCTGTGACACCAAACCTTGCACTCTGTACAAGGGCTCCCACGCCAATTTGACTATTAAGTTCAAAGCAAGTAAGCCATTTTTTTTCTTATTCATTACGAACACTGTCAAGCGTTCGTCGACTAGAAGTTCCTTCATATCAATTTTTCTCTTTGAAAAGCGATACATTTTTGCATATGAAAATCTGTAAGATGGTACATTTTTAATAAATGCCCATCATGACAAAGGCCGAACTGCAAGACATGTAGACGAGTAGATACAGGAAACGCAGTGGTGAAAATGAAAGGAGGTCAATGCATGGATAATCTATCTGATAAAAGTTTGCTGGCTGGTATCTTATTTTGATGTCGATGCAGTTATCTGTTCTAGGGCCATGGTAACCGCAGTGTTTGCGTGGATGCCGTGTGCGCAGAACGAGTTTGCTTAGCCGCCGCCTCCATACCTAGGCCTTACCTCACTCACTTCCGACAGTTCGTCAGTACTGACTATCTCTCCGTCCACTAAGTGATCAATGTCTACAATATGATTTAAATATGGCAATAGCAGCAAAATGATTTATTGGATCCAGTGGCTTATTGCACCGTTTACCACTTGATTCCACAGGGCTAGCCGTTCGCACTGTCCCATACTAATTCAACAGATGCATATAGCTAGCTCCGGAAGAATAATTGTGTTTTCAAGTTGTCCTTTCCCTAGGGCCACAGAATCAGGCTTGTAGAGAAAACCTTTCGCACAGCATCGGGTGACTGACCAAATTGATATGTTACTTCTCTAGGTAAAGCCTACAGGTGCCAATCAGTTCCCCATAGTCGAAACCAGTCGGCAGTCTTGCATCAACCTGACTGAACTTAATCGCGATGAGAGGGCACATCGGGCTAAAGAAGGTAGAAAAAACTGAAAACCCATGAGTTCTGCCAACCGAACGGATTTATGGGTCAGACTGTCCTAGCCATTTTCATACTGCACCGTTTCTGTTTGATACCTTAAGTACTGCCGCGGGTGTGCGTGTCGATTATACTCGTCTACGAATCCACTGCATCTGGGTATCTTAAGCCCTCCCTGCGGACAGTACCCGAGGAGCTTCGAGTAACCATCCGGTAGAAGGAGGGATAATTAGTTTGGGCTAGCTGCCTGGCTTCGTGTCCCGGATCTGGTGCAATGACTAGGGCACGCCAGGAGAACAGAAATGTCATTCGTGACGCGAATGGCTGAACGCGTATTAGCAGTGAGACAGAATGACGCTAAATTGCTCTCAAATCAGGAGCCAGCGGACAGGGCGCCGCCACCCGTTTTCGGTTTGTCAGGACGGAAATTCGCATGGGAGGTGACGGTCGTGAGCTCCTTCGGCCCGCTATAATCTCCGTTCAACCCACAGGCTTCGCTCGGATGGGGCAGGTAGTTCGGTCAGCAGAGCGCAGCGGGGGGGGGCAATACTAGAGTTAATTAGCGCACTAATTATCGCCTCAAACTGCAATGTTGGTAATAAAAACGTTAATTGGCGAGCATACGTTTACTAGTTCGATAAATTATCCCAATTAACTAACCAAAATATGCGGGTTCGTAGCAGAATCTTGCCGTAGTCAGTGCCGGGGGGAGTGGGCCCAAATTGAGGTCAGCAGTCTGACCGGGGCGATCCGACTGCCGGGAAAGGTAATAAGCCGCAGAAGGTTGAATTGGCTACTTTCGACCATGGTAACTGCGGCGACGTTGCGACGATTTTTGGGCGCACAGGAACGGTTTGCGTAACCTGGATAATTAAGTCGGATGTGGACGAACCAGCTTTTATCTCAACGAGTACGAACATAATCAATGAACGCACAGCTGCCGCAGTAACTTGAACCCATTTGTTACTGTTTCTGATAGTGGGTCCGAGAATAGACCCAAAGTTCGTTCGCCGAGTCTGCTTTATAGGCGCCTCATAAGACTCACCTGTTAGCGCATATCAGACATTTGTCTGGGTGCTGTACGTTTACCCGAGCTTAAAAAAACTTTGACGTTCAAGAGGCCGCCAGCGGAACCAATCATTTCCGTTATTGTCTCATTTGCCGTCTATTTAATCATTTACCGCATTGTGACGGGTATCGGAATGCACATGCTTATGGCTGTTAGAGGTGGGTAGATGACTGTCCATCTTATTTCTTTTAGATCATGTCGTAAAGAGTGGAAAGGCCAGTGTACATGGAGTCATTGCTGGGGTCCCAATACCCTTTCCTATACCAGACAATGACCTGTGCACGTTCGCAAGCCCCTCCTGTCCACTTGAGGCTGGAATGACCTACAGTTACATGTACAGCCTTGAGGTGAAGAAAACCTATCCTTCGGTAAGTCCATTTCCTGGAGAACTTGGACTTCTTTTTCTCAAAACTATAATCACTTTTTTAGCGTCGAGTTTTGAAACCGACGAATAATTTGTTAGCAAACATGGTAAAAGTTAAGCTGGTGGCCCGCCATAGATGCCCCTAATCCCAACTGCCTGTCTTACGGAACCAGGCTACTAGTTTAGTTTTATGCGTTATTATTCATTTTATAAGAATTATTTTTAGTTTATTTTGCCTTTCTTATTTCTGCTTAGTTTAGTTTACATAGTTTCGTATGAAGTAGATCCTAACTAGACTAAAAATAAAAGTAACCGGGGTGGGCGACCAACCTAACCTTTACCACTGACCTTAAATATACACGGAATGATAACTAACCGCCTTAAACGTGTATTAAACTGATGACGGAACAGCTGTATTTACGTCGAAATATCCGCATGCACCTTGAAAAACTGTTTTTGTTGTCCGACGCCAAGCTGCTGGCTCAGGTTCGCATGAAAACTCGAATCTGCGGGAACGAAGTTCACAGAAGATCTAACTTGACGTCAAAGGACTATAGGAGTTAAGGCTAAGACGATTAACCTTAACAGCTACAATCTTCGAGGCCCACTTCCATTGTAGGTAACACAGGAGAAGTCTAGAGTAGAAGGAAGAGTTTATTGTTTACACAATGGAACGAAAAATAGATAGAAAGAGTGTTGACTCGCAGAGTAGTGCGTCCGTTCTCTATTCGAGTAGAGCATTAGGAATCGCTGGCGAATGCTTTGTCCCGGGGGCCAATGGGGCTGCTCATGTCTACACTAGCGTAAGCCAATGACAGTTAGCGCCTAGCCCCAGGAGGCGGTGGGCACTCAGGCAGGCTAGATACGTCATGCGTCTGTGGCTGGTCTTGGGTTCCAAGTGTCTGCTAGGGCCACTACAGGACTAGACAAATTTCTACATATTTAGATGGGACTATAAGATTTTAGCAATTGACCTAGAAAAGTTTTTCGGCATTCTGGTTTTTGTTTTGTGATTCAACGCCAATTTGCTGGTTCAGATTGCCATTCAAACTCGAACTTGTGGTGACGTATTCGCAGAAGCTATAACATGACTAATAACTGACATCAAAAGTGATAGCCAAATCCCTCAGCAACTGCCATGAAAAAAGTCGTTCAATATCCTGGTAGGAGCTTGCCCGTCTCGATATAAGTAGGGGCACAAGACTAAATTGGAGCTGTGCAGGGCCATTGAACGATAGTTACTATTTGCGATCGCAAATGATGAGATACCGGGCCTGTGAGTTGTTCATAGGGCCTTGGAGTACATGTTCAATAGTAACAAAGTTCAAGTGCGAACTGGGGCCAGGCTGTTGCTGGCTGATGACACCTTACGAATCATAAATGGTCATTACAGTCCTTGGTTTGATTCTGTACCCTAGAAATGAAACGTTTTATGTTTGAAAACAGCGTTTAAGCACAATTCCTGATTTTTTGTGATACCTTCTACATGTAGCGTAGTTAATTGAGTATGTATCTATTGTTAACCTTCTCCTCACTCCACACAACCAGATCTCACTGCACATCAGATGGGAACTTAAAGAGGTGGATGGTGATTTCCACATTTGTGTGCAGTTTCCGGCCAAACTCGCCAGCAGTACAGCCGCATTCTATAAACCCCGTCCGATCATCCTTGAACAGACAAAGCCTTATCTCCTGGACAAGCTGAGGGAGACCTGGAAGAGGTGGTTTGCAGATCTTTATTGAAGACCCGTGCGCGGTCGTGGGACACCTCCTTAAGGCTGTTTATGAGCCTTAGCAAATTTTGATTGGTTTGCCCAAGCAGTCTCAGCAACTGTGCCCTCAATGTTATTTTTGTAAATGATTAAATAAATGTTTATTGTCGCCAGTTTGTATTCTGGACAAAAAAATAGTTTAAAAAGGCGGGTAGAAAGCGGGCTGGGGAACAGAAAAGGAAATGTGTCCGCTGAACCTTCGGTCTGGCAATCAAAAATCGAGATTTTGGGGCAGTAGGCCCTTGGGAACGAAGGTGGACCAAGCCGTGCGCCACAGCTCCCCGCCAGACGCAGAAAGAAGTGAATTTGTCGAACTTGAGCGAACAATGAAAAGACGGAAATAATCCAGTACACATGCAGATTTGGGAGCGTTTGTCGTGGGTGGCGGTAGTTGCTTCTGTTGGAGTGTAGGGCGATGCCTGCAGTCTATGCTGAGATGTAGTTGTGGCATCAGTCGGAGGATGTGCTGTTCTGATTTCGATAAGGTTTACCTGTGAGTTGGTATATTGTAGGGACGAAATAATATGTCCTTGAGCTCAACTACGGATGCCAGTGAGTGGACACGTTGGTAGGAGGAAAGGCCTCTCGAAAACCTATGCCAATGAATCGGCAAGTTTCTAGGACGAATGGGCAATTCGTGCACAAGGTTTTCCAGTGATAGCTCAGTCGGACGAATGCGTCAATGAAATAGGCTCGCCGTCCTCCAGACACAAAACTGAGATAGCGTGCAGTGTCGAAGGTATGAAAATGTATCGATGCGTACACAATTGCATGTTGAATTTATCATGAAAAGGACTCACGAATTATGGTTTCGTCGCCGATGAGCCAATGGATATTTCGTACAATAGGGCGATGTGGTGTGTTCGTTGCACATTTGAATAAATTTTCAAATTTACTTGATCAGGGTTCGACCTGGACATGAATGGCGAGTTTTGTTGAAGACGTAAATCTTGATTCCTGACGGTGTCGGCAACCACGTTCCCCTAAACTTAGGCACGATGGGTTACTCAGGGAAAACAGTACGGCGATTTTTTTGTAATTTCGTGAAGAGTTTCTCAGCCATATCAGAAGGAGTTTGATTGCGTGGTTGAATGACATCGGGGTCACCAACTCGTAGTGATCCGAGAACAAAGATTACTTAGACCCATGCAAATTGGTGACCCTGACCTGATTCAACCTGGCAATCGAACCCCTTGGATAACAAAGGGGGAACAGGCATTGGGACCGTCCGCCACAATTGTCTCTATTAGGCCAGCTTGTCACAGGTCACGTTAAAATTGTCTCGGCATTTGTTTTCTTCAAACACTATGTGGTTGCATTAACGATGGACCAAAACTTTGACGGCAGCCTACTACCTGACGCAGCAGCGATGAGACAACCCCCATCCGCCCGAGAAGTGATTAAGGAGTCCAAGGGGAACAGTAGGTATTTGTCCACGACATGGCATTTACCCCCCTTTTCGCACAAAATCAGTGAACCTCCCGGTCACTGCACGAACGCATCTTAGAGCACCCTTTTTACATAATCAGTAATGCTAACGTGATTTTTCAGAAGTAAATGAAAAAAACGGATATGCAGTAGACGGTAGTCATTTTCATTGTTGTCCACTGTTAAAAGAACTCGCAAAATCTAAGGCCTGAGTTGCATCACAATCGCGTCCCTCCTGGCCTCAGACGATGCCGATGAACGCTGGAGGAAACTGTTGACATCGTTTGTGAATATGCGGCAGAAACATGCCTAGAACCACTACAGGTATGCACGAAGAGTAAAATTCTGGTTTCAGACCCACTAGAGCTAGCGAAAACCCTAGCTTTCTATAATACGGGGCCGGGGGTAATAGGGATTAAGTAGGTTGTTATACAACTTAAGCGTAGTGAGCCCAAAACCAGACTTTTACCCCACAAGGAATGCACATTTCCTATTCAGCGGACTGTTGCATCAACAGCTCGACGATGTGGCAATGGGCAGTCTAAGAGTGCATCATCGTGTCTAATCTCGAAAGAGAATTAGCCAAAAACTGTTCTATATAGACGATACGTGGATGACATTTCGTCATTATCAAAAACTCCAAAGACGCAGAATTACTACTTAAGGCTATTTATGTGGCACATACAAGGATCAATGTTACGATCCAGGATGGCTATTCTAGTAAGACCCCATAATGAGATCCTACTTATACACGGCAAATCAAACGCTATTTATGAGTTAACATGTAGTTGCGGATGCAGGTACACTGGGCATACGCAAAGGTATTTGGCAATGCGATCAGCTAAACGTTTGCCGAACTGGTTGATAAGGGCGGAAAATAAGATGATTAAGAGTTGAAGCACAAAGCGCCTGGTGGGCATTGGCCATACGGTGAACCCAAGGGTTGCATCTACGATTGTACTTCGGAGGACGATCAGGCGTCTCCTTTTGATTTGCATAGGCCGCTGCAATGAGGAATAGGAAACCGGAAAGCAGCTGGACCACTAAATCAACCTCGCATTGCTGTGGTACGGAACAATAAAGGACGTAACTCCACCTTCACCCCGTCCCCTCGTGACCCCCTCACCACATGTTTGAACGCCGGTCTGCTCTTTGCCTCTTTTAATCACGGTTGACAGATTTTCACTGAACTGCTTATTCGTCATGTGCAGCCACATCTTAGACCAATGACTCAAGCTTTATTTATCTATCAAGTTTCAGCCTTCCACGTCGATACGTAGGAAAATTTATTTTATCTTCATAATAGGCGAGGACCGTATGCAGTTGAATAAGAGGTCAAGAAATTCCATGACGTCATGAAATCCTGCAAATCTCATTGCCTTTTCTTTGTCCACATAGCATATAGGCAAAATGTTAACACTGGGTAGGTGTGACAGGGCATGAGCGAAAGACAAGAGGCTTCCCTTAAGACTATTCAAACAGCAAATTAGACATTTCTTAGGTATAAGGACTGTGTGGCGCCATATACCCGACCGTCAGCCGATAAAGCCTTACGCCTTACGTCTCCGATTTTGTTTGTCGTGCCTTCCCCACTACATTCGCAAATTGGTTGGGCAGTTTCCGGTTAATGCTGACAAGTCAGAATATTTAGAGCTGGGTACGTAGGTGCACGATATGTTAAGTCAGCCAGTAAGCGGAAACTTGGTTCAACTCGGTCAGATTATATCAGGTGCACTTCAGTCTTCAGTCTGACCATAATGACTACATGTGCACCACATACGGTTTAGGCATACCGCATAATGACGGTCAAACAGGCCCGGTGTTGGTGACATGAGAATGGCCGCGGACTCTACGACTACTTGGTAAATTTTTGTGTTACTATCTATCATCCATTTACTATCCGCATGCCTACATATTACCTGTGTCGCCAACACATCTAGGCTACTAGTGCACGCTGTCCGACAGACGTCCTTGTGCCTTGGTAATCACACTGAGCCCTTAATTCACACCACTCGAGGCGTCAGCTTCGGCCATGAGATTCACACATCTGGAAGAGAGGAAAACGGAGGTCCACCAATTCACACCCCTTGGTGATAAAGTGGCCGGTTCCGTTACCACAGCGGCCGGTCTCAATTTGTTCTGAGCTCATCGCGGAGTCTCCCAACTTTCGGTTAGTTGCTAGCGTCTCAGGCTGAAGGAGAGCTGAATGGTCCTTAGAAGAGGAAAGTGAACGTAAAAAAACCCTCTCGAAATTAATCGCTGACAGAAGAAATGAGTCAATGCGACCGGAATTAGCGAGAGCTCTTTCCGGTCGTTCGCCAGTCCATGAGAGTTTTCTGGATTTAACTGTGACATTTCTTCACGAGGAAAATAAAATTCTAGTAAATCTAAACTTTGTGTTCCCGGAAGAAATTTGAACAAGGCGAAGATCACGAGTTGAGCAGAATTTAATGAAGTCATGAAAGTTCGTGACCTCTCATTCGGCTGCAGACAGTCGTCGCCTATTATTAAGATAATTAACTGTCCAATTAAGTGTCAACCTGGGACAGGGAAGCAGTCAGTCCTAAGGGTGCCGAGGAGGCGTAAGCGGGAATGAGTTTACCGATCATTACCACGGCAATGCGAGGTTGATCACATGGTCCAGCTGCTTACAGAATTCTGGCTTTTATGGTCCGTATTGCAGCGGCCTCCATGCACGCCACTTCAAACTGTGTTTACGAGTTCACTTGTAGTTGCGGATGCAAATACATCAGGCGCACGCAAAGGCAGTTGGTAACGCGGTCAGCTGAACACAGGCCGCAGTGGTTGCTCAGGGCGGAACATCAAGTACCCAAAAAGTTCAATCACTAAGCTCTTAGTGGACACTGGCCATACAGTCGACCAAATAACTGCATTTAAGGTCGTATTTGGGGCGACGACCGGGCGTCTCCTACGTTTTGCAGAGGCCGCTGCAATACGGCGAAGAAAGCCAGAACTCTGTAAGCAGCTGGGCCATGTGGCCAACCTCGCAGTGAAGTGGCAACGATCGATAAACTCATTCCCGCTTACGCCTCCTCGTCACTCTTAAGACTGACTGCTACCCTGTCCCCTGCCACAACTCCCCCCCTTTCATGAATATGCACTGACATGAACTGCATGTGACAATTACCTCCCCCCTCCTTTACTCCGCACCATGCGCCCACAGCTATGACTAATTGTTTCTACTCCCTTTACGTATCAAGTGTCAGCTTTCCAGGTTGACACTCAATTGTCTTATTAATAGGCGACGACCGTCCGCAGCCGAACGAGAGGTCACGAACTTAAATATGGCAATAGCAGCAAAATGATTTATTGGATCCATATCATTTCGAGAGAGCTCGTCCGTTGCCGCCTCTCATTACTTAACGTGAATCACAAAAGCGAAGATACACAATGAATTCGTACAGAAAAATCGATATAAACACAAGGTCATAAGGAGTGGTCAAGTGGCTAATCAATAACATGAGAAGTTCAAACGCTATGTTCAGTAAAAATAACAGGGAAAAACACCTGAGGTGACAACTAAGGAGGAAAAATGTATAAACAGGGAGCCAATGTTACCAAGGCAAAGTTAGGTTCACTACATGCTCCAACTGTTTACATAGGTTGGGTTTGACCCGCCGTATGTAGGCTGCCTCCAGGTAGCGTAAAGTGCGAGTTGTTCGTGCTCGAACAAGTACTCGAAAGGACGTTTTGGGGTCAACAGAATGGCCCGAGTCTAACAGATGTTCAGTAATGGAGGACCGGGGAATTCTGTTTTCTTGTTTCATTAGCCAGCTAGGTAAATGTTCCTTAGCTCTGATGGCCAATTGCCTCTGCGGATGCAAGTATATAGGGCGAACGCAGAGGCAATTGGCCACCAGAGCTAAGGAACATTTACCTAGCTGGCTAATGAAACAAGAAAACAGAGTTCCCCGGTCCTCCATTACTGAACATCTGTTAGACTCGGGCCATTCTGTTGACCCCAAAACGTCCTTTCGAGTACTTGTTCGAGCACGAACAACTCGCACTTTACGCTACCTGGAGGCAGCCTACATACGGCGGGTCAAACCCAACCTATGTAAACAGTTGGAGCATGTAGTGAACCTAACTTTGCCTTGGTAACATTGGCTCCCTGTTTATACATTTTTCCTCCTAAGTTGTTACTTCAGGGGTTTTTCCCTGTTATTTTTGCTGACCATAGCTTTTGAACTTCTCATGTTATTGATTAGCCACTTGGCCACTCCTTATGACCTTGTGTTTATATCGATTTTTCTGTACGAATTCATTGTGTATCTTCTCTTTTGTGATTCACGTTAAGTACTGAGAGGCGGCAACTGACGAGCTCTCTCGAAATGATATGGATCCAATAAATCATTTTGCTGCTATTGCCATATTTAAATTTGCACCAGGGAAACGTTGCTTTAAAGGACACGAATTTTCATGCCGCCATTAACTTCTGCTCAACTCGTGATCTTCACCTTGTCCACGATTCTAGTAGCTTATTGGACGTGACGTTCACGAAGGGCCAACTTACGGCGCGCATTGAAGTTAAATGACTCCTGTGATAGCTGAACATCACGTCAGAATGCAAGGACACAACCACAGGACCGGAAAGGATGCCTTGTGTTGTCGCCTTAACGAAAAATGGGAGGAGGATAATGCCCAAGCAATAAATGTCCCAGCGATCGAGTCGTATACTTGTCGATTACTTCCTGGGACTCACATGTTCGCTAGTATTGGCAATAAATGTGCCGCTGCCTATATTCCCATGACGGGTTAATATTCCCGTCCGAAAATGTCGCCAGTGTCTCCAGGACGCCGTGGGGATAAGGCCGGATGTTGCTATAACATCCAAAGTTTTTCCCAAAGGTCTAATAATTCCAAGAGGAGCACTAGTACTGGTTTATTGGAGTGCATATCGGCGTATCAGGCCTGCTGATAAAATTATCATGTGGATGTTCATCCTTCAAAGTAATATAACTTAGATAAGCGATGCGTTAATTTGTTGAAACTACTATTTTGGCCCTGGACAACAACGTTTTGAGGACACTGATGTTTCGAAGGGGAGAAGGACATTAGTCGACGTTACAATTAGGAGAGTTAGCAGGCGGGTAGCATGCAAACACCGAGCCCCGCTCACGGCAGGCTATCGCTTGGCCTACACGCGGCGAACGCAATCAGTCAATCATTTAAGCTGCAGCCAGTCGTTGAGTCACAAGCCAATCGTATCACTACTCACGCAAGGAGTGTCTGATTGGCCCGATGGCCATAGCTTTACATGCGTTTGTTGCCCTAAATATGTTGTACCAATTACCCTCAAAGACTTCTGCTTTTGCGCTCTTCTTGTGTTCATCGGGACTCATGGAAGTTTTTCGGCCTATTTGGGCCTCATCAGGTGATAGTAGGTCAATTCCAGTGTAGCAGCGGAAATTGCCGCCACGCTCGAGTTTCATATTTTAATTTTGTGGTTTATTGTTAAGTTTAGTTTAACTAGAGACATACGGTTGCTTTTCAACCTAAAACGGGGGTGAGCCTATCTGTTATGATCTTAGCTTGATCTTGACAAGGCGCATTTCCTTGCGTAGTTCCGCAACCTGCGAATTTCTTTTTTTCTATTGCCTGTATTTCTCATTTTAATTATTGCGCACTTTCTGCTACTCATGCCTCTGATGACGAATCCGCGACGGATACCTCAACATCAGGCGAATAAACATATTGTCCCAGCGATCGAGTATTCTTTTTCTTCTCAAACATTAGGTTATTAAAATAATTCTTCCTATTATTTTCTACTTTTATTCGTATGATATCCCCCACTCACACAACGCCTATTATCTACGGTCCCGTATGATATAAGCCTGGGGTTCCCTGTTACTGTGATGCTCCCTACAAGGAATCGTTGCCTAAAAATGCTATGTCTTCACTAGTACATCTCGACCAAATATCGTGAATTTCCGCCAAACCATTAATCACCGATAGGTGCTTCAAGGCCAAGCCGAAAAGTATGAACTTTATTCTGCCGGATGAAACAGGCGGACAAAGAACTCCAACGAGGACACAAGTACAAGGATGGAGTGACAAAATGGTCAAAAAAGGCATTATACAGACATCGTATAAAAAAGGAGAGCATAAAGGAGTGTGAAACAAAGGCAGGTAAAACTAAGCACAGCACATGGCGAGACGACGTAACAGGTCATCGAGTCCAAGGTCAGCGTACAACAGAGGAGGAGGGACGGAGACAGAGAATGAGATCACAGAATCCAAGATGGGAATGACCAATGAGAGATTCGGGTTTGGGGGCGGGCAACGGTGACGACGAGGGCATGTATCAGACGCCGTCAAGGAAGCGTTCAAATGCATTCTGATCCTCAGCGCCCACCTCAATTGCGAAGTTCGGATTCAGCGACTCCAGGGCGGTCGGCTTGCAATCGGCGGCGGTCGCGGCCGCGGCGGATGAGGTGGTGGGGTGAGCAGGAGATGAAGAGGACGAGGAGGTGGAGGAGGACGAGGAGCCATTGCGAGAAACGGCGGCGGCGGCGGCGGCTGTCTCCCGGTGTGTGGCGGCGCGGGAGGACGATGACGACTCAAAAGCCTGTTTTGACAGCAAAAAAATAGTTTAAAAAAGTATATTTCGGTAATCTATCATCGGACCGGTACAATTGTATGGAAAATGAAAAGCATACAGCTGGGCGAGGTTAATAAGTGTCTTATGGTTACAAGTCATCGTTTCTACGTTGACCACACAGCCACAACGACATGAAGAGGTCACCGTGCTGGGGAGGCGGAGGGAAAAAATCAGGAAAGGCTGTCAGCATTGGTCAAGGGGGGCCGGTACGTAAAGTGAACAGCGAGCACTGACACAACTGCGTTTGACCAATGGGGTGGTTACTTCCAAATTGTAGGATGCGTCTGGTGTTTGTTGACTTGCGGTCTTAAAGTCCTGAACGTCCTTCTTTTTGATTACGACAAATGGGTTGTCGACGTACCTGGCCCAGAATTTCGGACAGTGCGATCGGAAGACCAGTCGCTCGAGCCTCTGCAGGACCGCATCGGCAATTAACCCAGACAGGGGAGAGCCCATCGGTGTCCCCTTCTTTTGCTCGTAGACTCGATCGTTGAAGGCTAAGAATGTCCTGAGTCCAAGAGTTCTATGATGTGCTTTCGTTTGAGTTGCTGCTCATCTTCCTCGTACTTTCCTGAAGAAGTTCATCGATAGTGCTTACGGCGAGACCGTTTGGACTGGATTGGAATTGCCCACAAACCGGATTCGACTATCCGACAGCAGATAATGCGACCCAAAGACCCACTGTCGACAACGGAACAATCAGCAGTGGTCTACAACATACCTTGTCAAAATTGCAGTTCAAGGTATATTGGTGAAACGGAAAAACGCCTCTGTACAAGACTACACGAGTACAAGCTGGCAGTCGACCACGAGGACAGACTGTCACTGGTATATGGCCACATAAAACGGAAGAGGCACAAATTCGCTTTCGAAAACGCCGAAGTCATCGGCCGATCCAAAGACAAAATGGCTAGACTGGTACTCGAAAGTTGGTCCTCCGTAGACACAATCCATAGAAATATTGACTTAAATCCAGCCTATCACAGACTTCAATCGATCCAGCCAAGGCCCACCACGCCAATGAGCGATTTACAGCGTTATCAATGGCAGCCATCACTGCAGCAGGGGGCAAGAGTTAGCCGCAGTTTGCACGACTGGCATGAATCATCAACCTACCGGCGATCCCAAAAAGCGAACGGGCTTATCACGGCGAGCCACAACGAGACCACCCAACAGACTATGAGGGGAGATCTCGCAGCAGCCACCATGGGGCACACGAGTGGCACACAGACACAGCGGTGATGACAACAGTCGTGCAGCCGATGGGAGACACGCGAGGCCGTCACCAGTCTGGTCGCAGTCACCCCTCGAGCGCGCGCGATGGGTGGACAGATCCACCGATGACTACAACAGCCGTGCAGCTGATGAAAGACACGCGAGGCCGTCACCAGTCCCGTTGCAGTCACCCCCCGAGCACGCACGATGTGCGGACAGATCCACCGGGGACTAAAACAGCCGACCATGTGACAGAGGTCATGCGAGGTCGTCTGCAGTCGCCCCCGGAGAGGCAGAGGCCAACCCACGACCAACAGAATGACCAGGGTCGGTGCATTGGGCCAACCCCAATCAACGTCCAGCAGGACGACCAGGGGGCACACGTAACACACCCCTATCATACGAGAAAGTCAGCGAGACAAAACAAGTCAAGGCAAGCAGGAACAACCACCTTACCACTCTGATGATGGAAACAAGCGTGTTTTCGAAACGTCAGCACAAATACAGTGTGGTCCATGAAGGCGCCTTTTCTTCTTCATCTTCTTTGGGGTAGCTGGGTTAATAAACTCGTGTTAAAGAAAATTGCAAGCAACACGTACGCGGAGTCTCTGACTTTTAAAGCAGTTAGGTACTGCATAAAAACCCACAGAAGGTCTCCACAAAGTTACTGGCTCGAAAATCAATACGCCCTGAACGAGGGAACATACGCTATGTGCCAAACACGTAAGACCACCGAACTAACGCAGACAGAGATTGACACAAAATACTGCAAGTTAATACCAGACTGAAACTTTAACTCACTGTCGAAGAAGGCGTTTCGGTGACAGGCGGCACTTTGGGTTCGAATCGAAGGCCCAGGGCCGGCCCCAGATGTTCCTCATCATCGTCATCATCTTCATTCAGACCATCATCGTCATCGTCATCATCGTCGTCCTCATCCTCTTCAGTCGGTATGGCATCAAACTCCCGGTCACTGCCGTTGGGCGCTGTAATACCATTCGAAAGATTTCCACGGCTGGGCGGGGCGTTACGTCCACCTTTTGCACTGGCACGGCTGAAGTTTGCATCCGCAGGATCAATATCCTCCTGGAAGGCAGCGACCAGGGGTCTACAAATGCAACCAGACGGGAGTGAGAAGCTCCATTGAGGAGTAAAATACTCCGCGGGGAAGTAGACGAAGCAAGTCGCTGTGTTCAAGAGGCGCCCAACGGACAAACTGCAAAATATGTTCGAGCAGCAGTGTTCTAGTCAGTCAGGCACTGATAATTAACACTTTGACTGCGACTCTCAAAATAGTCTGTTTGCCCCTGGGGCGACGTTTTTCAAACCTGCATTACTTTAGGCCTAGACGTGTACCATATATGGCACACGTCGCAGTTTGGGACATCATTGCATGTACCACATATGGCGCACGTCGCAGTCAGTGTTAAAGTCCTACGAAATGTTCACCCGAGCAAACGTTAGTTCAAATAAACGGTCTATTGAAATTAAGGGAGTAGTGTGATTTTAGTCATGTTCTTCATCTGTCAGAAAAAGGGTTTGACGGTTTGTGTTGACCTATAACAGGATAAGAAGAGGTTGTAACGCAAAATGGCCACAGTTAAAACAGTAAAATGAAACTTATTGGTCGTTTATTTTTTAAAAAATTGGAAAGCCTGATACAAATTACTTACCTACGAGCCACATCTTTTAGCTGGCATCCCGACAGATGCCTGCTACCCTGATGTACTTGGAATGCAAGATGTCAAGTTCCTGGGTCAATTTTTGGACAGACAAATCGATACACATTTCTGACATGGGTATTTATGGGAACACGTGAAGGGTAGCAAGTTAGGGAAGAGACTGATGATGAATGACGCTTTTGCTAGAAAATGAGACGGTTTGAGGATATAGTGAGCAAGGTACATCTCACACATTTAAGTGGAGAAAAAAAGAACTGTCAACAGGCACCTGGACCTTCCTGCGTCCTGCAAAGTCCTACGCCACTACATTAGTTAAGGACAGGAACTGGTCAAACTGAACCAAGAATTTGCAAACAAAGATGACCCCGTGACCAAACCACCGGAAGAGGGAACAGGAGTACCACAATCCTCTATCGTGGAGACGGAACACAACACCAATGCAGCCAAATTATGTCAAAATCCACATTCAGGGCCATGTAGCAAGCGTAGAAAAAATCGATCAGCCCATGGTCAGAACACACACACAGCCACAACTTTCAATTGCTGATCGACAAAGGACAGCTGGCCCAGCTGTCCAAAACGTCAGCAGGCGAAGAACCATATCCCGGTGAACAGAAATTATCCATGATTATAAGCTAACCACCTAAATTACAGTAAGCATCAGGCTCTATGAACAAATGACACACTATGATGAATTGGCAATTGATGCAGATGTACTGGCCCGATAATAAAACACAGAAAACAATCGTTTTCCAAAGAAATGAATGAACCGCCATTTTCACTGACCGAAGGATGTAAAGCAAATGTAGTATATCGGCACTCGAAACTCGAAAAGGACGTTTGTGTGTCTTGTGCAGAAAACGCCGCTGACAGAATCCACAACTTCCAGGATCACTTGATGGAATGTTTGATTGAAAATATGCTTCGTAGGGTCCGCCTAAAAATATACGATTTAAAGGAGTCGGAACACATGAGAAATTTAATCCGATTCTCGGCCTTCGTTTCACTTTTGCTTACTGCCCTGGCAAACCCACAAGGCTCTTTAAAAAGCCTACCCATTGAAATCGCTAATTGCAAACAACCAAAAAGAGACCAGCTGCGTTAAAACAAAAAAAAAACAGTTGATGGGTTCTCGGTATAACTCGTTTCTTCACATGGCGTCTACCCTTTCGGTGATCCAAAAAACCTCCGAAAGCCAAAGAAAATGGGGGCACGAAGAGCTTTAAAACTTGACTAACTAACCTATCTTCTATGACTGTTGGTGTGACGACCTTAGGGGACTCATCGTTTCGAATATTTTCGTTGAAAATCTTTTTACAGGGTCGGGAAGTAGTTTTGTTTTCAGCCTTGGTGAAGCCTCCATTCTGTATTTGCATTCGGTCCGAAACGATCGGCGCCCCGGCGGAGGGGATGTTGTTGGGGGTGGGATTTGGGGAGCGTAGATAATCTAGAAAGCAGAAAAACACCTACTGAGAACGACTAGTAGGCAGGTAACACTAAATTGAAAAGTCGAGTCAGTGGCTTACTGCACCATTAGAATAGTTTAAACAAGTAACAAGCCCGCGGAGCGTGTACCTTGAGTCGTTGACGCAGGAGGCAAAGCTCCAGCTTTGGACGATTTTGCAATGTCTAACCACTGTGTAAATCTGCAAAGTAACAAAGAAATTTACTTAAAATTGTGCCGCCAAGTAGGATACTATCCCAGAATCACAATCTGTTTTGATCATACAACAAAGTCCACATGAAATTTGAAAGGACGGACGACAAGAATGGAATATGAATAAACATAACCATAACAAAAGTAAAAGGAGTAGTCCACACAAAAAGTCCCCAAGGACATTTTCTAAAAGGGGTGCTACGTTGAAACTTCCTCCGTCAGTTCCACCGTTTCGACATAACAAGCGAGTTATTGGCAGTAACACAAAGGAAAAGGCTCAAATTTTCGAAGTGAACCTTCGGATTAGGATGCATCTGTATGAGAAGAGATGGTGGACAATTCCGACCAGCACCTTAGTCAAAGGGACATCTATTATACCCGGTTTTGCATATTTCGACCGATGCAAAGCACAGCTGGAAACGTAGCCGGAAGACTACTACTACTACGTTAACATTTGCCCGAAGTAGCTATGTATTGCCTTGACAGAGGACACACCTTTGCATGAGACAAAACACGCATCGTCGGAGTTCTCCCCTCAAAAAAGGCCGATATTTTATTAAGGCCATGAACTCCGATGATGCACGCATCAACAGGTTTATCGAGTTGGCTAGAGTGTAGAAACATCTCAAAGAGAAGTGGAAAAGACTACAGCCGATAACTATGGACCAGCATGAACCGCAATTAGCGTCCACGCCACATGATCCGAACCGACGCAAATTACAGTTGCCACTTTGCCATTGCGACTGCTAATTATGTCCACCACGGCCTGACGCAAATTGAAGCTACCAATTAGCACCCAGACTAGACGACCATATAACTGTACCAGCACCTTGAAATTTTAACTGTTCTTTGTACAGCTTCTCAAGTCTGACGACGACCTGGGGATCCAGTGTCAAAATTTACTCCCTTCCTTATTGTCCTAGAGGACGCCTTTCCTTGAAACGACGACTACTACTAATAACATCGCCAAAATCTTCATGTTGGTATGGTAGACCTGTTTGCTAGCTTATCTGGAGCTTACCGGTGCGTTCCAGGCGAAAAACAGTTGAACTGCCTTCAGCGAAAGCCCAGTTGCGAAACTAGCAGGTCCCCCTGTCTGTAAAATAAAGTACCACAGTATGCGACCTTCCAGCGGGGCTAGGCACTGAACCGGCCCTTCGGTGACCGTGTTTTCCGGACTATAAGGCGTATTCAAAAGCATTTAATTTCGTCAAAAAACGACAGTGCGGCTTTCGGTTACTGACCTTGAAGCGATTTTGTGTGGTACACGGCGTTGCGTCAATCTGTAGCCGCGTTTCTTTTGAGATAATTAAAGGCTTTTAAGTGTGCCTTATAGTCTGGAAAATACAGTATCCTTAAAAAAGAAGTCAAAAGCCACAGCCGTATGACGACATGGCCAATTTTGACTATCAAACAAGGCTTTTCTGATAGTGGTAAAATCTCGAAACAGTACACTGGTGTACCGGTGTATAGGCGTATGTAGAGACCTCCACTCCCACATCCTCCAACCAGCTGCACATTTAATCGCTGTCGAGCAATGCAGAGAATAATAGGGCTCTAAAACGACAGAGAGCTGTAATCTACACCTGCCTGTTGGTCTTGCCAAGGATAAACATTGTCAAGAGGAAAAAAATGACGAATATACGCCAAGGTATAAAAAAACGCACTTCTCGTAGGAACACATTAAATCCTGATTGGTCAGCGCACGATCCAACTCCTGTTGAACACCAGCAAAGGCCTTTGAGTTCTCTGCCAGTAGACGCAATAGGCAAAGGCGTTGGAGAGCGAGGAAGGGAATATTTATGAAACGATGAACGTAGAGCAAACCGAAGCCGATCCGCATCGAGGTCTCACAGTAGCGGATGGGAGCACACCTACTGAATGTGGCAGAAGGGGGGGGGGGGTGAATGCGTTTAGTGAGAAGCGGCAACACAAAAAACAGAGAATCAGACGCGTCAGTAAAAGCAGAAGCCGAAATGAGCGGTCAAAAGCCTACTGGCGAGGGGGTGACAGAAGTGGATGCCGGGCTCAACATGCCGAGGACGTTCGGTTGTCACGCGTGTAGAACGGAGGAGGGGCTTTCTCAGACACGAGGCGTGGTCTCTGTGATTGCGAGCAGCGTGGTCGCACGGCGTGATCTCTGCAGCTGTGGGTAGTATTGTTTCAGGCGGTGTAGCTTCTGACGTAGTGGCTTTTGGCGGTGTGGGATCCTTGTGTGCAGTCGGCCACGGGAGGGAAACTGCATGTACCAGCGTCTTTTGACAGCAGAGAGCGGGTTTTGCTTAACGCATTGCCACTGCCTCGGCTGTGGCTAGCACCCGTTTATACAGGCCTTTAGAGAAGCGTGTTGGTGCCTGGTATATGACCTGAAAGGCCTCTCTCGCGTCAACTTGGTGATTTGTATCGATTAAGTGTACGAGGATTGAGCTTGAGATCGATCGATTTTCACCTTTACCTAGCCAGGCTGGTATGTGTTCGCGTATCCTCTTCTCCAGACGTCTCGTTGTTCGGCCGATATATCCCGCCCCACAGGAGCAGGTGAAGGAATAAATGCACATGGAAGTGACCTGTAGCGGTAGTCTGTCTTTACCCCCCATCCGCAGAAGGGGAGCGTTTGTGAAGAATAGGCGTAAATTAGCCGCCGGGAAAGCACTCGTGACTTCTCGTAAAACGGGCGGCCTTGTACTAGATTTCAGGCAGGGCAGACATTATCAGGTGCCAATTCTAATTCAAACCCCAGCTTACCTGGGGTTTAGCACAAAGCCATTTGTATTACGAGCGGGGGACATAAAATCGATTGTTGCTTGAGTCTTACTGACAGTGACATTTATCAACAAAGATTTGCGCAGGACTGTTTCCAAAATTGTGGGAACGGCGTCCGGACATTCCCACAAGACAGTCCTTTTTCAAGCAAAAAAAACACCAGAGAAGAGATAATGTGCCATCAAATGAGTACAAGAAAGATCATATTTGCCACTGTTTTCGATAAAAATATATTTAGATTTGTAATAGCATTGACAATTTGTGAACAAATGAACACTACTGAAGAAGCTCTTTAAAAAAATTAGCTTTCTCCTGCGGGAGCTGTAGCATGTCTGAAATATCTTGGGATTATACTCCAAGATACCAACCTCCGATTTTCCACTGAATTAAGCATTGCTAATCTGAAAAGCTTTTTAAAGCTTTGACAAACATTGCACGAGGTCAGCAGTCTGACAGTATTTAGGACTGGGTTGGGGTACAGATTCCAGACAAAATATCCTCACAGAAGAAGTTTGTCACAGAGCCTGAGGCTGACGATAGGCAGCAACAACAACAAAGTCTGTTTTGTAGTCCAGCTGCGAGAAATCCAACACTCCGCCAAACACAAGTGCCGTCCCAGTGACTTCGCCTTCATCTTCTTCGCAACAAAGCCTTATGCATTAAATCAGAAACTGTGTAGGGTACACAGACACGCAATCGGAAGAAAGCACGTACTCTTCTTCCGGTACGGACGAGTTGGAGGAGAGCTTGCGCATGTCAGTCATCTCGTTGACAAGGGCGCGAACTTCGGCGTCGGAGACGGTTCGCTCAGCGGCCAGATCTCGACAATTGGCTAACACCAGTACGGGCAGGGCGGAGGGCACACGCGGCAGTTCGCGGCGAACGTACTCAAATGAACTGTAAAGCAAACAAAAATCGGTGACACTGCACAAATACTGCTGGAACAGAACTACTGGGATTGAAGACGACACTGAACTTGGCCTTCCGGTCGAATGATGTTTAGTCACTGGATGACACAGAAACACAAGTAGAGATCATTTATTCAAGCTAAAAGGCGAACGCTTTTGAGCTTCCTATTGGTAACAAGATGGCTAGAAAATGCATGCATACATAAGAAACATTGAAACAAAATATGCCAATTACATGCTTGCATGCGAAAAGGGGCAGTCTAAATAGTAATAAAACACGACTACTCGCTTAGCACGGGTAGTATAACAAGTACGCGTCATTGTCTGACCCTTGGGCTAGCTAGTAGCTGGTGAAGGAGGTGTTTGAAGCAAGTCCAGCTGACTCTTAAATGTATTCATACAGGTGAAGAGGACAGCCTCTTCAGGAAGAGCTTTCCACTCTCCAACCACTCCGTTGCTCAAGAAAAATATACGCCCACTGAAGCAAGGATCGAGAGACGTATATTTTTCTTATGAATAATATACACTTGAGCTAGATAAGGAGAACGATTAAATCTCAAATCTTAATATCAACTCTTACGCGGTTTCCGTAGTAATACTGAACCAAGAATTGGGAGAAAAATAGGTTAGTGACAGAACCAACGTTTTGCATGGGTTGTGCATGTCGCAGAGTCGCTTATATATCTGCTCCCTCATCCAAACAAGGCCGACCCCACAAACAAACAAATGCGCTCAAGGGGCATCGGTAACCCTTGTCTTGGCCTACTTGCCGATACTACTACTACTAACGCTATTACCTGTACCGCTGCTAATATCCCAATCTCAACATCAGATGGCTGACCGGCTCGGACAGTTGACTGTTGCATAGAAAAGAGAGGAGCGAATGGGGCTTAGTATAGGAACTCCGTTCCCACGACACTTCAGCGCAGATACAGCGTGCCAAAAGCCGTGGCTTGTAATGCTTTCAACTGAAGAGGTAACCCAGTTCTCCTCTGAGGACAAAGAGTCAGGCTGAAATGTCTCCTTCCTGATATGACCTCTGCGACACCTTCAATCAATTGGAATTCGGGCCGTTCGTCCTTCTTTTTGGATGAAAACCTGATTCACTGCGTGCGGACCACTGGCGTGTGTGTGGTACGCGAATACGAGTTGCTTAACTTTGTCAACCATTGTACCCGAACTCGCTTGCAACCTTCTTGACTTTGTTTTGAGGCCAAATCCATGTGGGGGAGCACAGAACAATCGATGTTGTGCAGGCCGGCGATCACCATAAACTAACTGACACGCAAATCACCGTACCTGCACCCGCTCTGCTATGGACTACACGGCGGACCTCATCGGAATTGGCAGAAGACTGTAACTACTACTACTACTACTACTACTACTACTACTACTACTACTACTAC
>JAYGXS010000003.1:5389919-5404899 GCA_036362985.1 Ligula intestinalis | reverse complement strand
TACTACTACTACTACTACTACTACTACTACTACTACTACTACTACTAATACTACTAATACTACTACTACTGCTACTACTACTACTAATAATAATAATAATACTACTGCTGCTACTATTACGAAAAGTTGGTTCTTCTACTACTTCCACCACTAATACTAACGCTAATACCACTACTACTAGTACCACCACTACAAATACTATTAATACTACTATTGCTACCAATACTACTACTACTACTACTACTATTACTGCTGCTGCTACTACTACGACTAGTTGATTCTTCTACTACTACTAATAATACGAATAATACCACCATTACTACTACTACTAATAACAATAATACTAACACCACTACTACTAATACTACTACTACTATTGCTGCTACTATAACGACAAGTTGATTCTTCTACTACTAACAGTACTACTAATAATCCTAATACCATCACCCCTACCACTACTATTATTACTAATAATAATAATAATCTCGGTGTGGCAGCAATTTCAGCGGCCACACTGGGGTTGGGTATCACTAGCCGATGACGCCTAACAAGGCAGAAAAGGCCTTCCTAGCGTACCCTGTCTTTGCTGGTAATGTCCTTCTGCCCATATCCTAGCCGCCTTGCGGTGGAGGCTGGAGAGAGAGAGCTCGCACGGCAATATGGGGGGACGAGCGGGTCCTCTGACAGATCGCTGTACGCGTCTATTCCCATAATAATAATACTAAGATTACAACCAATGCGGCTACGCGTTAAGTGAATACAATCAATAAAGCGGAATACCACTTCTCCCATTAATTATTCAGAGGAACTCGCTACGACGACAGATAAGCGGTTGTGCTGACAATCACTGCAATATGGATACAGGCAGGCCAGGATGGAAGCAGTGAAAAGCGTGGAGAAAGAATGCAAGCATACCTTTTTTACATGCAGACAAATAGCTCACCTCCTCTTAGTCATATCGAAGATAAGGAGGACTCCGCTGGCGCCCTTGTACACATCGATGAAGGTTGAATCTAGACAGGCCGTTGGGGCAGGCTGCAAGCAAGGAGCGAAACATAAAGGAAGACGCAGTCCAGATGGTGGAAAAAAAACAAACAACGTACCCTCGGCAAAACATCTTTCTGTCAAACCAGCAGAAAAAAAGGGAAAGGCTGGCTTCACTCGGGCACAGCAAGTTTGCCTTTTTTGAGAAAAAAAACGAAGAGCAAATACAGCAGTTTTAGCAGAGATTAAAAAAGATGATAAGGGGAGCATACTGCCAACTCACGGCGCTTGGAACGCCTACAAGACAAAAACATTTCGAGCTTGTTTTTCAAATGAAGAACGAAACCCAATGTTGTAATAAGAAAATAATTGAATAGTCGAGAATATTTGAGGCCCAGGTAATTAAAATAGAAGGCGGGAAGACGCTCCCTGGGACCAGTATTGCATTTGCCCGACGTTTCGGACTCTCACTCGAGGCCATTGTCAAGGAATGAAAGCGTACAGCACGCTGCGTGATTAAGTCAGCTCTGCTGTGGGTGACCTTGAGTTCTCATTGTTTGCTCCGCCGCTGCGCTTGTAATGCCCTGAATAGTATGTGACCCACAACAGGGTATGAGCAGGGATGGTAACTTGCACGTGAATTAGTTTCAAGTGACAGTAAGCCTGCGCAGCATCTACCGTACGCTCTCCTGTCTCACCTTCCTACGTCTGGTGTCATGACAGGCAGCGGGATCGGACCCAGGTGGCTGGCACGGCGTGAGCTTGCACCTAGGCGCGCAAAGTGAGCCGATGCACCAAGGTCCTCAAGGCTCTCGCGGGCATATCCTGGGGCTGCTTGAAAGAGGCGCTGGCGACCACATTCAAAGCTTTGGCCAAGCTGCATCTCATCTATGCGGCACCAGTCTGGTCTCCCACAATCAGCTCCTCCAGCCTCCGCCGCCTTCAGCCAGCACAGAACGGTGCCCTCCGCACGATCACAAGCTGCTATAAAATGTTGCCCATCGATCACCTTCATGCTGAGGGTTCTGTCCTGCCGGTCGCCCCTCACAACAAACTCTTAGGCCAACAGTTTCGATGGACCTGTTTACAAACTGGCCATCCGAATCACCATCGTTGTAACGCACCTGAGCCCAGCCAAAAAGTTCGGCCGTTTATTCGAGCTGTCCACAAGGCAGCTTTTGCCTCATCTCGCTCGGATCTACTCGTTGATGGCTCCGCCATTGAGACAGGTTTCCAGCCTCTTCACCAAAGAGCTGTTGTGGACGTAAAATTTAGCTATTATCCCCCGATATTTCTGGGTAACTATCCACCTCCGATTGTAGCCTCGGAACGACATCTACCAAGGATCCCTCACTGTACGCTGGCGCAGCTACGCAGTGGCTACTGCATGCTCCTTCGCCAGTACCAACACCGAATCGATCCATCCACTCCAGATAGTTGTCCCGACTGCAGCGTCTTACCGCATGACTGCCGTCATCTCTTCGCCTGCAGTTCCCGGCCAGACACCCAACTTACTCCCGTGGACCTTTGGCTCAAGCTGGCTGAGGTTGCGGCTTTTCTCCGTCTCCCAATTGCACCCAGTTTGGACTCCGGCGGGGACCCCTGATCCAACAAGGGCTACCAATCAACTAACCAAGGTGTGCCCCCACGCCCCTTCCTCTATGCAGCATCCCCAATAACGCCTGATTCCAACGAGGCCGGTGAGTTTTTGACAATAAGGTCAAATGAAAAAAATGTTTTCCGAACAGGCTCTCTTGTTCTCGCAACCATCGGGCTATCATGATAGATGACAGTTATTAATCGTGGGGAGTAGGTAACAAACTATATAGCCCGGAAGGACAGTTAACGTGTTTGGTATTGACCTATATACATATTATTTAAGGGTGAATACCTGCATTGTGCAATAAGGAAACTCTCTGGAGGCAGCCAATAGTTGGAAGCGTCTTCAAATTAACCGGCATACACATACCCTAAGACTGCAATACAAAGCCACATCTGGGATCTGCGTCTGTAGACCCTCGAGTATACTGATCTACTCCAAGTTAGAAAATAATGTCTAAGAAAATTAAAAAAGGTTACAAATATACAGTCTCCACCAGCCAGGCAGCAGCTTGTACGCACATGAGTTCATCATTCGGGAGGATTTCTGGCCTCAGTCCATCCTTTTCCAGCGGTCGTTAAAATTGAGCCGCCTATTTTTTTTGTCTGCCCTCAATTCGGATGTATGCCTCTTGGCCTATTTTGCTCATTATAGACGGATTTTGCCCCTGTTTATTTATTGGAACTAGAATAATGAGGTCATCTGCGCACCATTTTGAAGGGAGTCCAATTCGGCTAACATTCTACTGTTAATTCAAGGACGATGGTTGCAGTCTTCGACCACCATGCATAATTTGTGATCTCCAGTGTTACGTGGTTTGTGAACCCAGTTTTATTGTCGGTGAATAGAAGACATTTACGGAAAAATCTAGAAAAATACTGTCAAAATAAAACGTCTCGCTCTCTTTCTTTCAGCGGACAAAAAGATATTGCTTGAAAGCACCTCCTACCTGGGCTTCCTTGATGAACTTCCGAGCATACCGGGGTAGCTTTGTGCCTTGGGTGAGATTTCGCGGTTTTCCCTTGTCTACTACATCCCAGACTTCGACCTTGACCACCTCGTCTGTCTCCTTGTAGCCCCAGAGGATGCAAGCGACCTGAGGTTGAAAGCAAAGAAAAAGTTTTTTTTAATGTTAACCCTACAGTAAATCACGGGCGAGCGCGACATAAGCCTTTAAAGGTCAAATAGTCCACGTCTTGAACAGAATTTCGGCTAAAATAGATAAATAATTTCGGACGGGTAGGTGGCCAGGAGGCTACTATTGAGGTAGGATGTAGCGCAGGATGCCAGTACGTTTCTTTCCGCAAAAGCAACAAGAGTTAAAACGGTGAGTATGGCAAAAACCTTGCTATTTAACTGAGGGAATCAGTTTTCGAAAAAAGTTACTCTTTTTATAAAAAAATAGCGAGGGACATCGAACTTGCAGCTCGAAGTAAGTTAACGAGTACTCCTAGCCAAGAACTACTCGAGTTCACAATAGTCCTGAGAGACAGAGCCAAAGTTGTGTCTACGCGCTGGGAAACGGTGGACTTTGCGATTGCGTCTGCACATCTTTCGGGTGGTGGTATCAAAGTCTCAGGTGTAAAGAGGTACACATCAGCATCAGATGCCGATAATAAATCAAAGGATTTTCACAAGAAGACTATACAGCTATGTGATCTTGTTATTATAAGGTCGGTCGAAAACAGAATCGATCAACTACAACCACATTATTTGCTGACTCGGATAGTTTGGTCAGGTCCTGTGCCGACCAGAAGATTAAGTCGATGAGGAAGCTATTTTACCCCAACCCGGACTGGACTGACGATGGTATCTAGGAAGCTGACCTGATAGATAGGACAAATGATATTAATCGTATCGTAGGGGCTATGGTATTCGTTATGGGATGTGCTGTTGAAACAAGCTGAACTGCACTCGACTTCTGCCATCGTCCCACTACAGCGTACAATGATAATCTGTCATGGAAAATCAACCGACCGGAGACAGCCCAATCAGGCAGGCAGGTTATTCACTAAAAAAGCCTGGTTTGAATTGTGAGACATCAAAATATTCATGAACGTCGACCAGACTGACATGCTTGTTACATATTAATGGTGCCAATGACCAAAACAATCTGAAAACCTCAAAAACGCATCCGTGAGCTAAAGTGTAAGTCTGGAGGAATAAAATGTGCCATAACAATAAACAATTAAGCGTAACTGGACGACATCACTCCTGACTATCATCCGGGAAAAGTTACTGGGCGCATTTTGAGCTAACAGAAAAACGAACAGGGGATATACGGACCGGTTTATCACCATTGGGATAGCTTAATGGCTCGATCAACAATTTGGGTTCCCCGAACCCATTAGTCTGAAAAAAGAGTTATTTGTTGACCGCAATATAATACAACATGCCAGATGACAACAAACAAGATGATACGGCATACTGTTTACGGGTGAAATGTTTAAAACGAGGTTTAAATCACCCCTCTTGCCATGTCTATTGGAGTCGCCATACATAATCGTATTAAATTTTGTTTTAATACACGAACGAAGACAGAACGAGCCGTACTTATGGCTAAGGGTGCTTGATAAAAAGTATTGGATTCCGAACAGATGGCTTTTCGACGTTTTGTGGCAAGAAAGGCACCATACCTGTGATATAAGCGAATGTAGGCGGTAAGGAACATATAGGCACTTAATAATACTAATCTAGGCTTGGTTTCGCTCTTGCCTATAACAACACGTTCTCGTGGCGAATTGGTGACGGAAAAAGCGGTACAAAAAGAGCGATGGGTTCGACATCTGTAACGATGGGCATGTTTGAACCTGGCCTAGCAGTGATGATACAGGAGTTACGTTGGTGGAAATATGAGTGTAGAAAAAATAATAAAATAATGTAATGTAAATGGTGACTAACTTGAATTTCATCCGTCGCAGTGTAGTCTGATGAGAATGGTTCTCCTTTTAGGCGAGTAAAGAGGGCAGTTTTCCCAGTGCGCCGATCACCACGAATGACCAGTTTCACTGAGACATCAGAAAAATATATTGTTAATACACAGATGAAATGTGATAAGTTCAACGGTATAACACATAAATGATTAATCCAAGCAGTATGTGGTTATAGAATTCAATGGATGTTAATAAGCCAACTGTAGGCAGAAATACTTTACTAGTGGTAAAGCTCCCCGCAAAATTCTCGAAGACGGATCAAATCATTTTTCAAATGCACAATCGAAAGTGTCCTATCCAAAAGTCCATGAACATTATTGACAGGCTTTTATCTGTCCACAGAAGCTATGAGCTGATGTGTATAGCGCAGCATATTTTTAGGATATATATTAAAAACCGACTGTGCACCGCAAGAGACAGATATACCTGCGGAGTGTAAGCAATACCTAAGCGCGTTGTGTGAATTTGTATATAATCTACAACAAGGATCAGTTAAGCAGGTATTACCAATTTTATTCATTCACGTTAAATCGAAAAATCCCTTGAACTTAACAGTTAAAAATCAGAAAAAAGGCGATTTTAGTTTAAACTAAAGCAGAATGTTCACAACTGTATACATTGCTGCCAAATGCCCTCTCATTCTATGTTAAAACTGGCAAGCTAACATAGGATGTATCTGCACAAACGTTAATAGTTATAAAATAACAGTTTACTGTTATAAGCATTGATATTCTTACGCACTGTTGTATTTGACACCATTAGCAAATCTTTTTTGTAATTCCGGCCGCAGAGGGTGAAAATTGCCATTACATTTAGGTCCATCGGTGGATTTGCTATCACGTGCAAAGAACTTCCACAACGTAGACATTTCGTGATTTTCTTTAGGAAGTTTCACTCCAAATACTAAACATTTAGCCGACTGTGAAAGTAAAGGCTAAAACGACAACCTGAGTGTGCGGCTTCACGGGTCAAAGTTGTTCAATCAGTTATTTCGATCTGCAAGTATGGCCTCTGTAGTATGACGCTTCCTCGATGTGCTGCTGCTTAAATACTTATATCAGTGCACACAGGTAACTGAAACTTAGTATGGGGTATCGTTTAAAAATCTAACGGATATCCTTTAGAAACAGGCGTGGTGCTCCTGGATGAAGAAAGATTACGCAATGCTTCAGAAAGTCCAAAGAAGGGCGACCAAGCTAGTCAGCAGCTTAGGAGGTCCCCCATATGAAGGTCGTCTATATAGGCTCAATCGTTTTCCTCTCTTATATCGGCAATCCAGAGGAGATATGATCATGGTGTTTAAAATCGTCAGGGGAGTGGACTGTGCACTTCAAATGGCCGACTTCGTTGAATTCGCACACACAATACATCTACGCGGTCATCCGTACAAACTGTAGAAACACCATGCCAAACTAGAAGTGCGGGCCAACTTCTTCTCCCAGCGGGTCATTGAACAATGGATTAAACTTCCTTTCCCGGTTGTTCTATCACAATTACCTTTAAGATGGCCTCAGTTTTTGTTCATTTTGCTCTATATTAAAGATGGCGGCGAACCGTGTCATGACTTGGTTATTTCAAATGGACATAATCCTATTGGCTAACTGATCGGCTATGTCATTTCGGCGAGTTTATGCTTTTGCCTATTGTATAAATTAAGCCTTCCCATTGGTTTAACCCCTATAATATGGACTTAACCCTGCTGTCCTTTCTTATATATAGACAACCCTATGGAAGGTTAATCATCCCTCCAGGCAGACGCCTCCAAACGTCTCCCAGAAGTCAACTCCGGTAAGAACCAGGACAAGCACAGTCAATCAGCCGCACCAAAGGACGACTTTCCCGATTGTTCCGATTGTTGTAGTCATGACTAATAAATTAGTCCTTTCCTTAGTACTAAAGTTTAAGAGAAGCATTCTTTGTTTAAACGGTCTTGTTCTTCTTTGGGTTCGGTTTGATCGTTTTCATTCAGTAATCGCGTTCATTTAGTCGTGCGAAATCGCCCATTCATCGTCTTGGTTCGCTACAAATTGATGGCATACGGTGCGATATGAGCGCAGGCGGTCTACTAGCTCGTTTAGTAACGGCCCTGGAGAAGATGACTACTCCTGCGTCAAGGACTATGCTCCCAAATAGTTTCGACCCCTCAAACGACTACGATCTCTAGGAGAGCCGGATGAAGACCTTCATCGAGACAATTGATGATGGGTGCCGATCCGCGGCTATCCTCGACTGCGTTGACAACAAAGTGCTGGTCGCAGTTAGGGCCTGCAACATCACGGGCTCACTAACCCCGGTCACCATCTTCGAGCGACTTAGAAGAGGGTATGGCGTACCATCCACGCCATGTAACACTCGGAAAGGCCTCAGAAATAGGAGGCAAGTGACAGGAGAGTCAGTTGGCGAATACCAACGCAATCTCCGCGTATTGGCTCGCAAGGCTTTCCCAGATTCCAGCTACACTGACCTGGAAACTAAGATTTTAGACATCTTTGTAGAAGGTGTAGCAAGCGATGAGTTTAGACGCGAGTTCTCTCGTTCCACACCAGCCACTCTGAAGGCGGCTCTGGACCACGCCCAACAAGAGGAAGTGGCTTTCATTGCCAGGCCCTTACGTGAAGCCGCCCCACCGATGACGCGCGACATATTCGGTCCCCGGCCTCCACCGTCAGTTGGTGTCTATGCCACGAAGCCGTTCCAAACCCGTGAGATTAGCACCCAGACGGCTCAATGGCAGATGAACTCACCCCCGCCGCCAACCTATCCTTCTTACAGCTTCACTCAACCAAGGCAGGGTCCTTCACAACCTTGGCATGGACCGCCACAGAATTTTGCTGGCTGGACTGGACCTCCACAACCGACCTCGACTTTGCGAGGCCCGCCACCGCCCACTCAACTAGGAAATTAAAGACAGTAGCGGGCCAGACAGAACCGTCTCCCATATAGTCCCGGTGTTCATGTGATCACCCTAGGTGAGGACGAACCAGCCGGTAAGTGCCTATTGATAACTGCTATGTCTATTACGAACATAGGTTCCACTAAATCTTTTCCAGTTATTTATACTATTATAGGAAATATTAAGTTGCCATGCTTACTTAACTCAGGGGGTGGATGCTCCCTTATTAGGCAAGAAACGTTTCTTAAGCTTCAAGCGAAGGTAAGGTATTGCAGTAAGTCCAACATTAGTCTGAAAACGGCTAATGACAATACCCTGCGACACAACGTCATAGTAGAACCAAAGCTTTTGTTTAATAGCATTACATTTACATTGACCTTTATTATTTGCCCAGATATCATTTGGCAATGTATTTTAGGAGCAGACTTTTTACATGCGTTCGAATGTTAAGTAGATTTTAAACTAAATTGTTTACGTTTTTGCGAAATTGAAATCCCATTTAATATTGAGGCAGTTAGACGAATGCATTAAGGGGTTAGTTCCATCCTCGCTCGACTCGGTAAGCTCTACGAAGCTAGGTAATCTTATTCATAAGTTTAAGGACATTTTTGATTGGGACGGTCGTTTGTACGGCCGAACCAATGCGGCTCATCACGAAATACACACGGGAACACCCCGACTTATTAAGATTCCGCCTTGATGACTACCTGGGTTCTACCAGACAGAGTTAAAGGCAATGATTGACGATATGCTTGATCGGAAGATAATTAAGCCACCTAGCTCTCCTTGGTCGTCTCCGGTCGTTCTAGTCATGAAGAAGGACAAGACGTTAAGACTATGCGTAGATTATCGTAAGTTAAACGAGGTCACGACTTAAGAATCCCTTTCGTTACCTTGCATTGATGAAACGTTAGATGCCCTTTCGGGTAATCGGGTGTTCTCGACGTTAGATTTAGCTGCTTGATATTGGTAGGTAAAAGTCAGGCCGTCCGACTGTGAGAAAACTGCTTTGTCAGTCCCCTCTGGATTGTACGCATTCGAGACTATGCCTTTTGGTCTAGCTAATGCGCCTAGTACTTTCCAACGACTTATGAACCAGGTTCTAGCACAATTTATTCCGAATACCTGTTTAGTGTATCTGGATGATATCATTATTCTTGAAAAAAACTTTGACCATCATTTGCATAATTTGCGTAGGGTATTCGACGGTTTGAAACAGGCAGGTTTCACCATTAAGCCGGCGAAGTGCGTACTTCTACGAGATAACGTTAAGTTCTTAGGACATGTCGTGTCCACCTCTGGGGTCGAAACCGATAAAGATAAGGTTACAGAAGTCCGCGAGTGGCTGACACCCACCAATGTGACTGAGGTCAGAAGATTCACGGGTCCCGCGTCCTACTATAAGAAGTTTGTAAAGGACTATGCACATATAGCTGCACGTTTAAATAAGCTCACCCAAAAGGGAGTTTGCTTTAAGTGGACACCCGAATTTGCAGCGAGCTTCGACACTTTAAAAGACAACCTGTGTTCTAGTACCATCCTCGCATTCCCCGACGTTAGTAAACCGGCGGGACGGTTCATACTTGAAACCGATGCAACTGAATTCGCGATTGGCGTTGTTTTATCACAACGATAAGCTGATTAAACAGAGTGTGTTATTCAGTACTTAAGCCGATTCCTTATTAAGGCAGAGAAGCTGTACTGTGTGAGTAGGAAATAAATGCTAGCTCTCGTCTTTTTCGTTAAAGAATGTCAACCATACATTCAGTACCGGAAGTTCCTTGTTAGAATGGACCATAGCTCGTTAACATGGCAACGTAATTTTAAGAACCCTGAAGTGCAAGTCGCACGGTGGCAAGAGCAACTAGCAGGCTACGATTACGAATGTTTATACTGACCGGACCGTCTATACAACAATGCTGACGCTCTATGAAGGAAGACCTATAGACCGCACGACAATTGTCCATCGTGTATGGACATCAACATAACTGCGATATGACTTCGCGATGACCAAAGTCATATATGGGCGCAGGCACAACGTGAAGACCCGCACATCACAGTCGATATTTCCCCACGCTCCTCCAAGGACAGTTCTACGTCGATATCCCAATCAATTACGATCTAGGATATTGTGGCTGCAACCGTTCGTATAGAATTTTTTTCTGCGCCTCTGGAATTATTGTTCTTGCGTGGACGATCTTTTGAAGTCGGAATTTAAGAAGATTTTGTTTTCCAACCAATTCTACCGAGACGCAACCTCTTTAAACCAAACGCAACCTCTTCAAACCAACAAATTCGCGGCCTTGTAAAAGAAATCGTCAAGATCTGAATATTCTCGAGACCTTCAAAGGCTGAGTAACAAATTCTCGAGCAAACAGAAAGTTGACTTTCATGTACACAAATGCACAGAGTATGCTTTCAAAGCTTGACGAGCTGAAGATTCATGCCTTTGAGTTATCACCAGATATAGTTTCAATAACGGAAACTTGGCTGTCTGAACAGGTAGCCGATGGCGAGGTATCCATGCCTGGCTATCAACTGTTCAGAAAAGACAGAGAAGGTCGTCAAGACGGTGGCGTAGCTACATAAGTGAAAAATGGACTCACAGTTTTAGACAAAACGGATAAACTGTCGTGTACTTCCGAGGCCATCTGGCTGTCCATTAAAGTACCAGGTGCACCCAACCTCGATGTACTGACACTCTACCGACCACCGAGAAGAGAGCCAGTAGTGAATGCCTCCTTGCTAGAGGAGCTGGAAAAGATTACTGCACGATCGGACATCCTGATTGTGGGGGACTTTAACGCGCCTCACATCGACTGGGGTGCGGCCTGCGCACATAGCTCCGATCTAACCTTCGACAGCTGCCTTCTGAGCATGACTCTGAAGTTATTTCTCACGCAACACGTCACTTTTCCGACAAGGATGCGCGATGGCCAACAGTCCAACTGTCTGGACCTCGTTCTCACGAAATCGCAGGACAGCATCGACGAAGTGTCATGTCTCCCACCACTAGGTAAAAGCGACCATGTTGTACTGCTATGGGAGTACTCGTTATTCTCAATACCGGAGAGACCCTCAACAGCCAGACGAAATATTTGGCGAGGCGGTTTCGATCGAATGAAGACCGAACTCACGCGCGCCGATTGGGAACCTCTATTTTCTGGAAACATAACTGCGGACTGGGAAGCGTTCCGGACCACACTGCACAGACTCATCGACAACCACTGTCCAATTTCGCGAAAAAAGGTGAACACTAGACCGCGATGGCTTACGCAGGCCTTAAAAATAGAAGTGAACAAAAAGCGGAAGCTGTGGAAAAAAATGCTAGCTGACAGGACTCCTGCATCTGTCAGTGCCTACAAAACTCAGAGAAACCGGGTCAAGGGTCTTATTCTCAAAACAAGACGGGCTTTCGAAGCAGACTTGCTAAACCGGGCCACAGTGAACCCCAAACTGTTTTACAGTTATCTCAGGCAGAGTAACAAAAACAAGGATCCAATACCCCTGCTAAGGACCGCTGAGGGAAGAGACTTGATAGATGATGAAGCGAAGGCTGATCATCTGTCGAAATTTTTCCGATCAGTCTTCACAAAGGAAATGGTATACGATCACCCCACCGACGACACCGAAGCGGATACAGTAGTTGAGACTGTCCAATTCCCCGAGGCTGCTGTTCTTAAGGAACTCTTAAGCTTAAAAGAATCTAAGTCACCAGGTCCCGACAACGTACCAGCCAAGATTTTGAAGGAGCTCGCCAATGAGTTGGCCAAACCACTCTCTATGCTCTTCCAAACCTCCTTCGAAACCGGATGCCTACCAGTAGATTGGAAATCCGCGAGGATTACACCGCTATACAAGGGGGGAAGCCGGGTCTCAGCGAATAACTACCGACCAGTCAGCCTTACTGCAATCTGTTGCAAAATCATCGAAAAAATTATCAAGCAACAACTTATGCAGTTCCTGGAACAAAACCATCTGCTATCGGATGCTCAGCATGGTTTTCGTAGAGGTAGGTCCTGCGTTACAAACTTGCTCTACTGTTTAGAACGGTGGACTGAGGCAGTCGATAGTGGAAACTCAGTGCATGCTGTCTATATTGACTTCAAAAAGGCTTTCGATAGCGTGCCGCACCACCGCCTCCTTTATAAAGTCAGCCGCATAGGAGTAAGGGGTAGGCTCCTTACGTGGATAAAAAGCTTCCTAATCGGTCGCTCGCAAACTGTCCACATCAGCGACAAACAGTCAGCCAAGGTTGAGGTTGAGAGTGGTGTTCCCCAAGGCTCCGTTCTTGGCCCTATCTTGTTTGTTATCTACATCAACGACTGTGTCCACGAACTGGATTGTGGCATCGCCATGTTTGCCGATGATATAAAACTTTGGAGCAAAATTCGAACTGCGGCTGACGAAGTGCACTTACAGGAAAATTTAAATAGACTTCAAAAATGGTCGGCGGACTGGCTCTTACCGTTCAATGAAAGCAAGTGAACCACCATTCGAGTTGGCAAATCCGGTTCTTCAAACGGCACGGCTTACCGACTGAATGACATACCATTGAAGGAAGTTAACGCCCAGAAAGACTTGGGAGTCTGGATCACGCCCTCGCTTAAACCCTCCCTGCATTGCACAAAGGTAGCCAAGTCCACGATGTCGATCCTATACCTCGTCAAACGAGCTTTTTCTACCTTCAATGAAGAGTGCTTCACAAAAGTCTTCGGAACCTTCGTACGACCGCACCTAGAATCCGCTATCCAAGCTTGGAGACCCTGGGCCAGGAAAGACATCAACATCTTGGAAAAGGTACAACGGCGCGCAACCAAACTTGTTATGGGGCAGGGCTCGCAGCCTTATGAAACACGGCTGTCGAATCTCGACCTCTTCCCTTTGCGCTACAGGCAGCTTCGGGGGGACCTGATACTAGCATTCCGCGTATTACGTCTTCAAGACTGCTGTCTTATATCAGGGGATTTTTTCGAATTAGCAACGACCACGAATCTGAGGGGTCATCCCCTCAAATTAAAGGTGACCGGGGCCAGGCTGGACGCTCGGAAACACTTCTTTTTCAAAAAGGGTGGTCGGAGCGTGGAATGCGCTTCCTCAGGACGTTGTTATGTCGGAATCGCTAGAGGGTTTTAAGCAAAAACTGGATCGATATAGCAGTGCACGATGGATCGGAACTGACAATTTGCAATAACAATAATACTACTTCCAATTTTTCAGTAGTATTGGTTTTTATATCCATTCACGTTTGCTATTTATTACGCCCTCCCACGCATAGCCTCATGCGAAGGTCTCCGCGGTCTACCCTACTTGGCTATCTGCGTACCGTTATTACCCGCTGGCGATCTTATCAGCCAGACCTGCCGGTCTAAACAGTCACCCTTGGTTCGACCCAAAGCGGACTGTCGACGATCTGGACGGATGCCTCTGTTTTTCCAGTTCCGTGGCGGACTCTGCAATCAGCAAGGAAGAATCAGGACGTGGCTTCCACACGGTGATGATCCTGGGAACCTTTGCAATGTCCCCCCCCCCCTAGTGGGAACCCCCTTTTTTTCTCCTAAATCCCACGCATTACCCCCACAAGGGCGACAGTTTTTCTCCTAAAAATTCCTGAGGAGTTTTTTCACTGTCTGCTCCTATTTTCATCCTATGACTCAGGACAACTGGCCTCGCCAACAGTCTAAGCAACAAATTTTTTGCTACCACTGCACATATGTACAAATAGGGCACTCAAAGGAATTTTTCCTACATACCCTCAATATACTGATACTGATACTGAGTCATTTCCCAATATTGAATACACTTTTTCAAATAAATTTAGTGCTTATTAAAAATAGCTACAGTATTTGTTAAGTTCCCTCCGATTATTTGTCGTAAGTCATAATCTGAAAATCATATCAACTGTTTTTTTTTTTTGAACGTAATAACTAATACAGTTTGTTAAGCAATTTTAAGAGATTTTAACAACCAGCTGCGGTAAAATCATATAGGCTGAATTTTTCTAAATCGTCTCACATTTAAAGCAGATTTTTATCAAAATTATGAGAACGAAAATTATAGCTCATCGTAAGATATCTGCTCCCAGACCCAAGCGGTGCCTGACCACGCCTATTAGTCAATTCCTTGATATCAACATGCAGCCCATTGTCAAGGCTAAGCAAATTGATTTATCTGCATTACAGTAAAAGCGCAGATGAAAACGCAGCACCCCATACTTAGAGATGCTTTAGGAAACCCCATAGCTGACGCTAAGCTGACCGCCGATAGCTTCAATGCGTTCCTATCCAAAACGTTTAGTGAAAGCTCGTTCGCTGCACCTCCGGTTATCCAGGCTTGGACGGGTGCCATACTCGAAACCATAAGTTTTACCGTCTGGGATGTGACTGTAGCCATTCGTCGTTATCGTCAATCCTATAGTCCAGGACCAGATGGCGTCCCAGTTAGCCTTCTAAAAGCTGAAGCGAATGATATCTTTCCGTCTATTCTTTGTAAGGTATTTAATCTTGCTCTTGAGAGCGAAACCTTTCCTTCGTTGTGGAAGGAATCGCACATAATGCCTATTCGCAAGCA
>JAYGXS010000003.1:5361185-5386405 GCA_036362985.1 Ligula intestinalis | reverse complement strand
TACAAACTGTAGAAACACCATCCCAAACTAGAAGTTTGGGCCAACTTCTTCTCCCAGCGGGTCATTGAAGAATGGAATAAACTTCCTTCCCCGGTTTTTTTGTCTGAAAGCTTCGACACATTCGAAAGAAGTCTTGATCTAACTTTACTTGCTGGCCATACATTTGGAAGACAACAACGATTAATGTAATACATGTATGACTTTGAACAACATGCATGATCTGACAGCATCTATCTGTAAATAGGGTTTTCGAAGGCTCTGCCTTTCTCCCTTATATATACTGAATTATACCGAATAATAACAGAATAATAATAATATGTTTATGATGCCAGTTTACAGGCGATTGTAAGGTTTTGGTAATGCACCTCTTGGGCGCCTTCCAAAACCTCGAAGACCGGAAAAAACCTAAAACAATGCTGACTTATGGGCAAGATGCAACAACTGAAAGGGTAAAAAAAAACAAGAGCGGTAACGCTTGAACCGTATTTTTGTGGTTAAGATGCCTCCATCATCAATTCGTTTCGGTGCTGTGAACGAATTTGCCCGCTCACCTCACGTGCTCATTTAGGAATTTAAGGGTCTTTGCAATTTTTCTTTAGTTTTGACCCCACGGGAATTTCCCATTTGAAGTTTTCTCAAGGGGACCTTAGCGTATCGCCAATGGTTCTAGGTGACAATAAAGCTTGTTGGGGTTTTTCCAAAAAATCAAATGCGGCTTCTTTTTCGATGTATTTTCTGCGGTTGATGAACTGTAGTTTGTGGCTGTTCACAGCGTGCGATGGCTGCCAATCTCCACAATTTTGCCCAGTTTGTGTTGCCTCACTGCATTTCCCACCCCCAGCATTCACTATTCCCTGTTCAAGAATCCTACAAGAAAACAGATTTCCTAGACTGTTATTCGTGAACGGTGAAGGAGGATACTGCCTTTAAACACATGTAGTTCCTACCGGCATCATCCATACATTGCCTGTTGGGTTGTAAACTTACATTTCTGATATTCCCGCACCAAATGACAGTAACTTTCTTCTTCATGTTATAAAACGGGAAGTGGAGAAGAAAATGTATGCGTTAGAAGAACTCCTGTTTTCGTCTTCTACGGTTAAGTTATTAAGCGCATAACACGACTTCCTTTTAGCATTTTGATAAAGAAAGCGACTCCAGTGATAAGGCCTTCTGCCTTGGAAGACGGCCAGAGAGGCCAACTGAATCGACGCGTCGTTGACCTCTAAAAATGATCATGACCAGCAGACCCGAAGCTAAGCTTATTCCGTCTAGGCGTTTTAGGATAAAATACTCTGGCCCGGGAGTCGTTTTTTCAACAGGATTTCTCAGCTGCGGAACAGAACAAACCTTGTCAACTTGCTACCGAAGTGAGGAAGAGGGTCAGCAAAGCGGAACAAAACTTGCTTATTTACAACAACCAAGTGATTCAGCGCCCGTTCCAGATAACCAAACAGTCAAACTAGTAGGGTGAGGGTTAAGACCGAATGTAAAACCTTCTTGAGCAAGCCAAGAAATGAAATTGAGTGCATGTACACCAATGCACAAAGCCTTGTCTTTTAATTCGATGAGCTTAAAATTATTATGTGCCAAGTGGAACCAGATGTCGTCTGTATAACAGAGAGATGGTTATCCACGAAGGTAGACGATCGAGAAATTGCTCTCCCAGTTTTCAGCTGTTCTGAAAAGATAGAGCCGGGCGTCAAGGTCGGGATGAGCTCACCTATGTTAGACACGGCCTGCTCGTGTCAGACAAAACTGATCAGCTGGCGTCCGACATATGGGCCCTTTGACTCACCGTTAGAACGCCGGAGTCCCAAGCCCTTGACATCCTGGCGGTTTATCGACCATCTTTGAACGACCCACATCTAAAAACTAGCCTGATAGAGGAAGTTGAAGCATTTGCCGTGCAATCCAGTGTTATGATTATGAATGACTTTCACTCTCCACATATCGACTGGAACCTCAGTTCTGTGACAAGATCAGAAATAAGCTTCGATCGCCGACTCCTACGCACGGTACAGAAAGCCTTTCTATAACAACAAGAACAAGGCTGCGTGAAGGCCAACAATCCAACTTCCTGGACCTTGTACTGTCAAAATCGCCTGACAGAGTAGACGTCTTAAATTGTTTAAATCTTGTCGGCAAAAGCGACCATGAAGTACTTGAGTGGGAGTATTCACTCTTCTCAGTACCTGACCGTAGCTCAACCGTCAGGCACAACATATGGTGCAGAACCTTTACTCAAATGAGAACCGAAGTGCGCAGGTTAGACTTGAAGGAGGCATTCACCGGTTGTGTCCATGGGGATTGATCGGCGTTTCAGGACGTATAAATAATAAAGTTTAATAGTAAGACACGTCTTGAGTCCGGTCGAAACCCTTGGAAACAGGAAAAAAACTAAAACAAACCCTTTATTTTGCACTCAGTTATGGCCTCTGTTTTGGTTTTATGTTTAGTCAATAGTGTGCAAGATTGGGCATTCGTTCTACGTCAAAAAAACCGGCCAACAAAGGTACAAAAATATCAAAACGGGAAAATAATATCCATGCAGTATAGGTGTTAGAGGTTTCGGAGTAAGAATATTTCAGGCCTGTAAAAAGCCTATCATTCATGGATTTTTGATTGGTGCTTCTGCACAGCTATATTCAGCCGTGCATCAATCCAGGGTGACATTTTAACCACTCTCTGTCTAGCAGTATTGCACATTGAAAACAATTCGGCAAATGTCTTTAAGGGCAGTTGAAACAGCAAAGAATTATTCGTGAAGAACCCTCATCATCCAGCAGCGCATACCAAAGACACCGACCTGAACTAGGTAGGAAACAGATAAGTACACGGACTAATCCCCGGATTCTGCCCACCTGGAAAATGAAAACCACAAATAGGCCCCAATGGTTTATGAACACACTAAAGAGGGAGGTTAATTGTAAACGAAAGCTGCGGCAATCACATCATAGATAGAAGACTACTGAGTTGCAAAAAAAGTACAAGGCACAGAGAAATAGCGTTAGGGGTCTTGTGCTAAAAACCCACAAAATCTTCCAGAATGACCTAGTAAACCATGTAGTAGGAAATCCAAAGGTTGTTACAACTTTATTAGGCGATCCACTTAAAATAGACCCCATCCCGTTGTTATAAACGGATAATGACGTCAAATTAATGAGAAAAAAGCAAAGGCTGAACATCTATCCGGGTTCCTTCAGTCGGTTATTACGAGGGAGGCCGAGCTAACCGCTACCAAATTCCTTGCAGAGGAGATTCCGACCATCGGCTCAGTTGAGCTCATGGAAGTTAATGTTCCTCAAGAACTTCTTGAACTCTAAGACACGAAGTCGCCAGGTCCGGGTTGCATACCAGCAAAGCTATTGAAAGAGCTAGCCATGGAGTTGACAGAACCCTTGAAGTTACTCTTCCGGTCCTTACTTAATACAGGCCAATTGCCACCCGATTGGAAGACAGTGTGGATCTCAAACCATACACAAAAGTGGGATTCGGGCGTCCGCGGACAACTACAGCCCCGTAAGCCTTACTGCCAAATACCGCAAGATTATAGAGCGAAGTGTCAAAATTGAATTGATGCAATTTTTAAAGCGTCATCGACTTCTTTCTTACAAACAACACGATTCCGTAGAGGGAGGTCCTGCTTGACAAATTTGCTCTACTGTCTAGAAGAATGGACCAGAGCACTTGGTCAAGGAAATACGGGGCACGCAGTCTTCCTAGACCTCAAAAAGGCATTTGACACTGTGCCTCCCCAATGTCTCCTATACAAGCTCAGACGTGTAAGGTAACCTTTTCCGGTGGATCGAACACTTTCTGACTGGTTGAACTCAGACTATATTTCTTGGCGTTCAGCGATCGGCAGAGGTAGCTGTTGATAGTGGAGTTCCCCAGGGTTCCGTTCTGGGCCCTATCCTCTTCCGTAAATATATATATATATATATATCCTGAGTGAATAGATATATATATATTCACTCGGGAATGTGCGAACACCGATCGAATAGGCTTCCGAACTAAACAAAGTTCGTGTGGTGGTCAGAGGTCCCCAACGGGTGACCGCCTGCCAGGCCGATTCCGGCCAAGTCATAATAGCAGTAAGTGGGGTATGACAGCATCTGGGGGTAACTTGATACAGAAATGTTTCGGGCTTATTAGCCTTCATCAGCCAAGCATAACCCTGAACACCAGCTGGTCAGACAATACAAACAAACGCACTTACAGACGGCGCAGTTGGTCCACCACTGGGGTCTACCAGAGGGGTCATAAGCACTTCATCGAACCGCAGTTCATCAGTGCCTCGCAACCTACCATTTGCTGTCACTGCAGATCAGGTATATATTCAGTCAGAAATGTGCAAACACCGATCATATGGGCTTCCGAACTATACAAACTATACATAGACGAATGCATAACCAGATTTGACTGCCAAACCATAATGTTTGCCAACGATTTAAAGCTCCGGAAGGTCCTCCGAAAAGAACATGATGAAGCAAATCTGCAAGCAAGTTTGCACCTACTCAAGGAATGGTCAAACTGGTGGCTTTTGCTATTCAATGTCACCAAATGCAACATCAGGCGCTACGGTAGTACCAACACTTCACAGTATAGCAAACATATCCTCTGAATTGAAGCTAGGCAAGACAGGGTAATTACATTTACAAAACACATACTACTCGCTACTTTTCAGCAATGATTTTTTATAATAACTACATGATGCATTATCCTTTACACAAATTTCATCAAACGCCTCCGCCGAAACTTTTGGTCCTAGTCTAGGAAACCATGTAAGGTCCTTCCTAATGGCTATGACTTACAGACTGCTGAGGATCTTGGTGGGGCTCCTTGTTTTGTAAACTGGCAGCCCCGGTAACCAGCAACGGTGTACGATGGGCGTATCTCCGACACTCGGTGATGTTCTCGTGACTTCTGCGGTCTCCTCCTCGTGTGACCCTTAGGATATTGATAAAAACCACGATAGACTCCTCCTGACATGCATCAAACACTTTCAGCAGCAGGCCATGCGATTTGCAAAGACTCTACACCCCACCTCCCACGGGCGACAATTTTTCTCCTCAAAAGCCCGCAAATGACATGAAAACCCTCAGAATCATTTACAGTGCCTAGGGATTTTTTTCTGTCTGTCCCTTTTATGCAGTTTTATTACTGGCAACGCGACGTGTTCTGCATCAAAGCTGCTCTGTACCAAGAGAGAGTTCACAGGTATTTACCTATATTTGTCTAATAAACCTGACCTGACCGTGCCGGTAGGAATATCGTCTACATACACTAGTAAGTGTTTCCCTGGATAATCTGGTTGATTCAAATGCAAGAGCCGGGAAAAGCGTTCCCCAGCTGAAAGACGTCAGCGCGAACTCCGAAGTTCTCACGTACGTCAAAAATACAAAAGAAAGTGGAATGGGTGATAGAGACATTGCAGTATATACCGCTGCATGTCTCAGAACAGACGGTGTAAAATATGGACATGCGCCTGCATATGCAGCGTCCGACAGCTTCTTCCGCACAACTAGCCGTCACAGAGTTGCCGGCCGTGAGCCAGTTTACTCGTCTGGAAGGTTTTGGCTCGTGTGGCAAACTTGCGGAATTTTCGTACCGGAAACTTGTGGTAAATTATTTCATTGGATGTGAATACAGTACCCAGATTTCACACTTGTCGTCAATTGGAGGTGCGGCCCTTTGCTTGCCGCAGCTTCACGGCGGTGTTCCTCAAAAAGAGCACGCAGTAAGTGACATTATTTGGAAAACAGCCTGAATAAAGTGCTTTGTACGGATCTCTTTTTAGGTATCGTCCTACCTTTAGCGAATTAAATTGAAGATTCCTTTCAGAGACATAATGGTTGCCATATCTTGATATATGTGGATTGATTTATGGGCAGCTACGAGGTGATCTTGTACCTACATTTCGGACCATTCACGGGCAGGACGGCTGCCCTGTACCTCGTGACTGCTTCGAGCTAGCAACAATCATGAAATTAAGAGGGCTCCCATTCGAATTACATGTGACTGGGGTCAGACTGGACACATGAAAGTTTATTTTCAGCATTAGGGTAGTCGAGGCTTGGAATGCTTTACCCCAGGAGGCTGTTGTGTTTGCTTCCGCTGAGGTCTTTAAGGTGAAGCCGACCGCTGTAGTCTTAACGCAAGAGCAATTAGATCCTCAGCTGCATGGTACTACTCACTTTATTTAAGTAAAACAGATTTATTAAATTATTACTTGTGTATCACGTGTGCATACTTACATTCGCATTCGCACTTGTAGAAACTTGAGGTTTTACTTACGTAATACACATGAATGAGTGCAAATATATCTGCCTGTACCGCGAACACTAGAAATAATTCGTCCAATTTGTAGCAGCCAAAGACATTGATGTTGGCACACACATCGAAAAATGACCTTAAAACGCTCTCTTAATCAGCGGGAGATCGGAGCAAGGTCGATGAGCGTCATACCAAGCACGCGAACGGGAATTTTATGAGAAAGTAAAGAAATAATGCACGGAAAATAGTCTACTCGTTATAAACCTTTACATACACGAAAAGTAAATTAGATCAAACAAGGAAAGGCGTTTCATAAAAAAATAGATAATATATTTTAGGCCCGGAGGGCCTCGTCATTCAAACCTTAGTGCTGTGGTAAAAATAAATGCAAAGTAGATAAATTCTGCTCTTTGCGAGCAACCACATAGGCAGAAGAAGCGTTTAGTATGTGAGTCAGAGTGTTTCCTAGCCGCCAACATATCGTCATTTTAAACTTATAGTCAACACTCTGAGAAGTATTGTGAGCAAGGGAGGAAGCAGTGAAAAAATTCCTATCATGAAAGCGGGGACAGTGTTCAACGGAGCTCCACTTAAAAAAAATAAAATGTAAGAGAACAAGCTGCTTTTACAAAAATTAAGAGGTTGTTTGATAAGATTGTTGCGATACAATGAGATGGGACTGTTGAATGGGAATGTATGAATGCTTGAAACGCTTCTTAGCGTTGCAGCAATCATATGGCAGCAGGGACTTCTTTTCACCACCGCCACACCGCCGGATTGGCTACAGGATCAACCATCATTATGTCCGATCAGTAACTGGTGGGGAGCGTAGCGCTATGAGCAACTTCTGACATAAAGCGGGGGGAAACTATACGAACTGCGGCCAAGGTATGTTGCGGGATGGGGCTCAACGGCTTTGAGGGAAAAGAGTATCTTAACTGACACTTGATCAAATCGCTCCCATTCTGTACTTGCGCCAAAGTGCTGACCTCAATGCACTTAGCCAACCGATTCAGACTCTTGGCCGGTGCTCTGTACAAGTTGAACATATTGCCTTATAGTTTTAACGCTGAATTTTCACATTTTTGATATATTTTCATTGCTTTTAAACAAATTCGGATTTCACAGGAGTTCACACGAGTGATCTGAACTAAACTAGAAAGGTCAGCAAAAGCTCCAAGATCAGTATCAGTATCAGTATATTGATGGATATGTAGGAAAAATTCTTTTAGTGCGCCATTTGTTCATATGTGCAGTGGTAGCAGAAAATTTGTTGCTCAGATTGTTGGCGAGGCCAGTTGTCCTGTATCATAGGATGAAAATAGGAGCAGACAGTTAAAAACTCCTCAGGGATTTTTAGGAGAAAAACTGTCGCTCTTGTGGGGGTAATGCGTTGGATTTACGAGATGCCCATAAAAATATTTAAAATGCACACGTTGATCTGCAGAAAGAGGGAGAAACTACCTTCTTATTTATTAATATTACTTTAGAGTTAACTGTATAAACAAATCATGTTCTTCTCTTCGCCTAGTTATGCTGCTTTTGTTGGCCAAAGTCATCGACCACAAACAGTACCCTCAACACATGCGAAACTCTAACGGTCGCGGCAACACCCAAATGCTGTACTCCAAACAATTTTTTTCATAATTTTTTCTAAAATTTATGTAACGACAAATTTTGAAGCTATTCCATAAGGGAAAGGGGTAGGTGGGCGCTACTCTGTAAAGTGGGAACATTAACTGAGATAGTTGGGTTGTGAGTGTTTAGGTAAGAAGTAAAACAATCCAATTTTGGAGCTGAAGGCCGCGAATGTTTGAAGGCAAACCGAGGCCGAACATTCGGGTGGTTTAGTTTTCACCTAAACAATTGCCACCTAGCTAACCCGACAAGACTAAGTGACTAAGGGACTAAATTAAAATGTTTTACAACAACGTAAAGGCAAGGAATGCCTTAAGAGGATTGGGCATATGCTCACTTGCAAAAACTCAGTCTGATTACGGCAGTGTTTTAGTTGCGGTCTCCAAAACCTGAACTGCAATAAGCGTCAACTTGGAATGGCGATTTCTGGTTCATTAGCCGTCATCAGCCAGTCATACCCAAGGTGGCGCACCACCCGAAACTTAAATCCGCGATCTGTCAAGCAGAAGTCCAATGCTCTTACAAATATGCCACGAGATCTTCATTTTGTCGATTAAGATCGGGATTCTTGTCAGTTAGTGGCAAGCACTCACCAACCACTAACGGAGTTCACTCGTCCCTTTTTACCCTGGGGATCACCCTTGATCCACACTACCAGCCACATAGTTGCTATTAGTGTATCCAACTAAAATTGCTGACAAAGACAAAAGAGTAGAATGCTACTTCTGCCTCACTGGCCGTCATCTACCAGTCATACCTAATCCAAAATGGTACCAGAAATATTCATCTACCTCCACTACTGTCCACTTTGTGGCTGCTCACGGGGCTCCAGAGAGATTCACAGAGAAGAAACGGAACGAATTAGTTCGGTTAGCAGCCTGTGACCGTTATAAAGTAAATATCAATTAATTCGCCTGTGATATTTCAACAGGAGAGCGCGGATCCACGAACCTAGTAACTACACCGTAGCTTATCAACACTATTCAGTTATTGAATTGGAATAGTGAAGCATTAAGTAAAGCTACAAACACTACGCATATACTCAACTTAATCAGAAACCACCGAATCAGTCACAAACGCTATAACATAAGAACAATATATCGCCGCGTTGAAAGGCATTGAGAGGCGTTGCAAGCAAATGGAAGACAAGGTTGCAGAATGAAAGTATCATCGATGGATCCTGAGAGCGAATGACTACCTGTGCAACTTTTTTAACCGATAACTAGGTAAATGGCAGGAGAAACGAAATCTGACCGACCCTAACAAAGGGTGACCTCCCCCGCAAATATAAAGTCGCTCGAAACAGATAGCTGCCTTCTGAATCCACTTGGAATTGAGGTCGCACACATGCTGTAGGCAAGCATCAGGCTCAGAGCATGAGGACGGTGGACACGTCTGGAGTCGTCTGCCGGATTTTGTTCACTTTGGACAAAGCAAAAACGCCGGAGAAACCAACAGATGACTCTGGACGCGCATAGCTGAGCAGACAGTATTGGTAAGGAGGAAATACACGAGTTTAGGGAGACAGCTTAGTGAACAATTTTAAGCCATATTTTGAAGTTTAACGAGGCCGAATGCATCCCAAGAAGTAATAACTGCGTGAGCGGTTCTCTCAACCGCAGTCCGTAAACAAGCATAGCGAATTCTTGTTCCCATATTGGGCACTGCGACTTCGCTTACGCAAAGAAATTGTGCACGTGAGAAGGGCGTGGTCTACCAACAGGTCGAATGACAGAGGCAAAAACGCTGTGTAATTGTCATGCCAACATCCAGCATGATGAAATTACGGCCATTAATGATTCGAACGCAGACTGCCGAGCCATCATCACCACTGCTAATTATTATACGGCCGTGGTTCGTGACCAGAGGGTACTATTAACCTTGCGCTCCATTTGCATTGTCCCCGTTTTCTCCAATTGCATCGGATAATCGTGTCCTACCAGCCAATAAACCTCTTGTTCCAGCGACAGAATCTTATCCAGCTGACTTGCTTGTTGGAACTCGCCAGTTCTCTTCTGTTAGCAAAATGTTACTCCTGGGCATGTGAATGACATCAATAAGCAAACCAGCGTCGTTTTGAGCCGAGCTATCAGAAAATACCCCGATTAATGTGCTAATAATCCATTTGACGAGGAAATTTTTCGACGCATATGTAGAACATTTTTCCGCCAGTGCCGACAAATTGCATTCTGGCCTGATAACTTTGGATGACTAAAACTATGCTCTTAAGAAATGTTTCAATAGAAAGTAACCCACCCTTCCTCTAGCATTGGGGACGACATTGTGTGATGCACCCGTAGACAGGCTGTGTAGTTTTGCGAATCACTGTGTCGGTGCCAACCTTCGGTCGTGTTGAAATTGCCTTGCCATCTGAGCAAATTTTTGAATATAAGAAAGAGTGCGATAGATGCTCTCCGAGCCTATTACACTATAAACTATTGAATGCTGATGTCACCGGTGGTGTTCCGACTCCGAAAGACAAGCTGTAGCATCGGGCGAGCCGTTTATGTACCCGCGAGTTTTGACCCAGTCAGATGAATAACAACTTATCTAAATTATTTTCCAATAACATTTTATTCTAATTCAGAATTTGTTAAGTACCACAAATCCATACCTCTAAACGAAGTGGCTACGGCTGCTCTTATTACTGATACGGGAAATATCAGAAGTCAAATAATGATGGTGCACGATAAATTTCTAGAAAACAAGGGGTTTGTTTGGTGATTATTAATCCAAGCGTTTCACCTGCTAGGGGTTCAGGATGGTGGTGTCTCATCCCAGGACTTTTCCAAATAGGCGTATACCAATGAACTTTGGGGAAATCCTCTGAAAATAAATGTTTCTTGAAAATGCTGACGGGCTGTTAGGACCACAAACAGGCAAATAGATAGTGTAGCCATGGAGTCACGTCTCGGGTCGTTTATCGTAGTTGGTTTTATAGACTAGATTGCTTGAACGCGTCAGTTAGTCAGTCAGTATATTTGAGGGAAAAATAGGCTTGCGCCTTTGAACTCCCTATTTAGCACATCAAAATCTCAAGAATTATAAACAATGTTAAGCAGTTTTCAATAGCGTCCAAAGGACATAAGCAGTAACTCGAAATGTGCGCCTGACGGGAAGATAAAATATTCTGCCTGACAGGCCATAACAACACCTAAAAGCGACAACAACGCCCCGGTCCGGAAATTATAGTGTGCGCATCCATCGGTCAAGGTTTCTGCAGAACCTGAAGTGAATAAGGAAATTGCGTTTCTCGATGTCCTTCTATAAACGCACATAATAATTGGTTTCCTCGAACGTTTTGTATTTCCACACATACCCACTTCTTAGTTCGTTGGCTTGTTCAGAATTAAGGAAGCTACACGTCAGGTTTTTCTTCTTTTGCAGGAACTGCTAGTGTCCAGTGCATGTGGTTTTTAAAAATTTATTTGACCAATGACTAGATTTATGCATAAGTATTTTTTAAATAAATGAAAAGGTTCGCGTTCCAGGTATTTTCATGGAGAAGAAAAGAGACGTGTGAGGACCGGATCAATTAATTGATTGTCCTGAGCTTTAAAATTCTTGCAGGAGGCAGGAAGGGGAGGCTGGGTTACGAGGATCTTCAACCGTGGAGACAAGGCGCCACTTATTGCTATTAATGGTACCCGACTCCACTAACAGCTCATTAGCGAACACCAATTTAATTGCCGCCCGACTCCACCGACAGTTAATTACTCTATACCACTATAATTGCCCCTCCTATCCACCTTGACAGCTGCTTCTAACACCTTGACAACCAGCTGACTTCTGAAAGTTGATTCGCCTGTGACAACTATACTTCCCTTTCTTTGGTTGCTTCTTCTAATCCCTGAAGATGAACTCTTGTTAGAGTTTGAAAACTCGAGACAATAATCCGGTGCTCGACGCGTCTTCTTGCTTGTCCATGCAAATATTTAAAACACTTTACTCAATAGATGTTTCATTTTTTAATTGTCATTCAGTTAATTTTCAGGCGCTGCTGCAGCTTTACATAGCCGTTTATACGTCGCTATATTTGACGCTCAAGGAAAGGAGATTGATACACTTCAGATACTACGATAACCGGCAACCTCAATTTGTTGCTTCTGGCCTGTGCGCAACTCCATCTCCAAGCGGGGTGAGTAGACGGCTGTCAAACTTGAAAATATGGCCGGGTCTACTCACCCCACTTGGAGTTGGAGTTGCGCACAGGCCAGAAGCAACCATCAGGCGCCGGGTCATGACATCGAAAGACCCACTGCCACGGCAGCAAACGGCTAGAGTTGTTTACCGCATCTGGTGCAGTTGTGGGCGAAGCAAGTATGTCGGACTAATCGGAAGATAACTCCGAACGCGAATGGCCGAGCATGCAGCGGTGGTGAAAAAGAACGACGCCAACTCCCAGGCTGCAGCTCAGTCGACTGGACCCAGCCATATTTTCAAGTTTGACGAGGCCAAAATCCTTGCAAGAGGTGACAACCGCGTGAGCCGCGAGCTGCTCGAGTGATGGTTCTCATGCCCCCAGTCCATCAACAAACGCAACGATTTGGCGTTTCCAGACGGTGTACTGAGACATTTCCTGAGCAACAGAATCAGCCACGTGGGAAGGACTGGGCGCAACAACAATTCTGATGACAGCGAGTATAATTGTCCTGCAATTATCAAGCCCGCATCTGACGCTGACAAGCAAATTGTGGCAATTAGTGAGTCAAACGCGAAGTGTCAAGCGAGTAACGCATCAATTAAGACCCAAGCGGTGGCTAAAGAAGTGAACAATTATCACACACACGCGGATGACCACTATGAACTATAAATGAATCCCAGGCATCAGGCAAATAAAACTCTTATTTCAGTGATCGCATTTTCTTCGCCTGAGTATCTTAACTATTATGAAAAAAACATAAGTTCAAGGAATGGCACCCGCTTTGGTGTAAGGAGTAAGTCCCATTCGTGTGCACAAAACACTTTGTGTGTTGGCTTCCTGCTTAGTAGAACGTTACCGGAATTTAACAGGCTATTGGCTTATTTTATTTTGAAAAAATATGGGCCCTGAGCACATGCCAGCCCATGACGCAAATTACGTTAATGTTCAAAAACATAAGTAGACAGCTACGAAGAATCTAAAAACGTGCTGGAGATCAAGTATCGTGTGCAAAGAGCTGCACCTACTAGATTGGAATAAATCTGTGGGTAATTTGTTATTTCTCTAAGATAAATTGGGTTGCAGTTCTTTTTTTACAGTTTAAATGCGGAAATGCTTACAGCAAAATTTATAATCGCGATCATGGCGTCTGCACTTGGTAAGTGCATAATCTGAAAGGCATTTAGTTACAATGTTTGTGCATTATGGTTTCGTTTAAAAAAATTAGTATTTTAACAATGAAGTGCTACCTTGGCATTCAAAGCAGACAGGAAGGTGCTACAAAGTTACGTTAAAGTAAATGAGCTTGCTAAGGTGGCAATACGTCGAAATTTACCGAACAGGATTCATCAGATGTTAACTCACAGTATGTTAAGGCTGATGTTGGTCATGACCGTTGAGAGTAAATTTTTTCTTCCCGTTTTGATTTGGTACGTAGAGTTGATCGACGAAATCTATTTATTCAGGGAAACGTTACGTTTACTTTAAGGTATTAAACAGGTAAAATCGGAGTTACCAGACATCAAAAATAGTTCGTTTGATATTGAATAGTTTAAAAGACGTTTACATTTTATTTAAAACGAGTATTCTTTCTTCAATACATTTTTTCTATAAAGGCGCGTACGACTGTTCAGTATAAAATCATTTTTTTCGTATATGTGTTTATGCCACTTTTCGAATAATTATCAACTATATTGGAGTATATGAATTGGTTAAGAACTAAAGACGTCCAAATTGTCTATACGCTGAAATGCTCGCCATTAAAGTTTGCGTGAATGTTTTTTTTTCAGTTGAAACCCACTACATACATTATGCAGAGGTGAATACAAATTTCACAGTTTTGTGGATACCGGTGAAAACACCAACTGTAAGATTTCACTGATTTCATTGTGTCTGTGTATTTTAGTTATATTTAGACCTAATTTGTAATATGTTTTACTATTTAAGTCTCTTAGAAATGAGTCCTTCCGTAAAGGCAACGTTTCTCATCCGTGCAAATTAGGGACGCAATGTTGGCAACTGCTTACTGGTACGTATTTGATCATCGGCTGTAGTCTTTAAAAGCATGCAGTAATTTAATTTTGTAATGTGTTACGTGTGCCATCTCCCATAATCTTGAAATTAAGTTTCCCTTATGGCCAAATCCACCGAATGTCTCTTATTTTATAGACAGACAATATGCATTGCTTGCAATACATCCAGTGTCAGAAAATGGAACCATTGTAATAACTGCAAACGACAGGAAGAATTCAACCTCTAAAAATTTCCTTAAAAGTAATAATTCAAGTTCACTAGGTATGTCCTTTGTTCAAAAAATTCAAATATAATGCACAATTCAAAAAATTGTGGTTTTTATTTATTTAATGAATGCATACATACCCTGTTGAATACAAAAAAATCAAACAGCCTTGGACGCTAACATTTTGTAATTAATAGGGAAATTCCTTCACATCATTTGGGCGTGCGTCCACCTTCTTCGAATTTAAAAATTAAATCTACAGTAATTTTGCATTATAAATGGAAAGCATTACATTTATGATCGCCTTCCTCCATTTATTGCCCCGTGAAGAGCACTATCCAAAGCATTAGGTCTTAGCCCTAGTTGCATGCACAGGAGATGTGCAGGACAGTTGTAATGCCCCAAAAGTAGCTTAGAAAACATAAAGACTAGGCAGATTGACGTAACTTATTACAAACAGAAAAAACAGAGAAAACATATTCATTTTAGCCAAAGCTTGCTGATGTTCAGTGGTCAGAAAGACTAAGGCCTCATCATATTATTTTATACTGAAACGTAATGTTTTCGGCATATTTATTCAATAATGTGGTTTTTTGAAAAAAAGGAGACTTTGATTGTGTTTCAAAAATATATATGTAAAGTTCGACTTTTTTGGGTAATAATACTGCATTTGTATCTAGCTTGGACGACTTTAAATGTAAATACCTCAAATGAATTGCGGGCATTGAATTTCAGCGCCTCAACAATGATCTATATGACATTCTCTGCTAACGTATCGGTGAGTCCAGTGGTCTTAAGAGTTTTATGAAAATTAAATCGAACTCTTGTCCATTTTGGAAATCTAACCAAACTGCGGTTATTTTAGAATATAACAACAAGTGGAAATGCCCACATAAACGAAATAGGCCACGGCTATATTGATAAACACTGGCTAACGGTGCCATATCGTAAGTCGTAATATTCAGCCATGTCAATATTATTATGTTAACGAAAATTCCCGTTGAAAAATTCAGAAGACGAATTTTTGAACATTCGCCTGTTTTCTGTTAATTCTCTTCAGGCCTTCACATTTATATGGTTAGTAAGAAAAGCAATTATGCGGGTTGGTAGAACAACAGAATGGTTGTCAGGGCAGGGGAATGGGGGAGGGCGAAAAAACGGGGGTCAAAATCTGATCAGCATTAAGGGAAATTGGTAGACGGCTGATGTGCTAAGCTGCTGGCTGTTGGATTAGCAGCTTTTGAATATGGTAACTGCGGTGCCGTGACGAAGTTCTTTTGGGCGCACAGGACCGGTCGGCGTTGCCTGATGGTGGGCACTTCTACCGTAGCCAACAGACACTGTTCAATAAATTTTGAATACCTCGAGGGTATTATGTAGATCACTCAGAAGGCCTCTCGGGCATCCACGCGATTGTCTGAGTCTACCAGGTGAGCTTGAATGGACCCGTTTATACCATTTAGTTGGCCCTTTCCCAGCCAATAAGGAATGTACTCTCGTACTCTTTTTGATAAACGCTGGCTCCTGCAACCAATATATCCTGTCCAACAGGAGCAGGGGAATGAATATATACAAATAGGGGTGGTCTGGGCTGGCAGTTTCTTCTTGATCTCCCCGTATAGGATAGGAATGGTCGAGAACAGTATATGGGCGTGGGTTTCTGGGAGGATGTTCGCTAAAGCTTGACTCAGGCGTTTCTTTAGAAATTCGCTTGGTCCGTTCCCTTGAAATGGGACCCTGATGAATATTCACTTCCCTCCTGCCATCAACAATGAGACTTTTGACGGATTTTCAGCCATGTCTCTAGCAGTAAATGACTGAGATACGCATTTTGTCGAAACACGCCTTCAACAAACTTTAACTCCTCTTCGATGCTATTCGTCCAGCAGATCCTTCTCGGTCTTTGCGCCAAACATCTTACTAAATTAAGTTTGAATTTTTACGGTACGAAACCAGAAAAATGAACGTATTTTCCGGACTACGTCTTCCAATGATGTAAATCACGCTGAATAGTCCCATTAGCCCTTTACTCGGTAGTTCACCAAGAAAGGCGAGTGATCCAGATTTTTATTATTCAACTGTTAACTTGAAACACTGGTGCGCCCAATTAACTGTGCTCATTAGAGCGGAACAGTTGGTTTTTTCTGATGCAACTGCGAGCATATTATCAACGTAACGTTTGTAATACGTCAGATTATTTATCTGGTGGCTCGGTTGCGCAGCTTCTAGTTAGCCCATGAATATATTTCCTGAAGTACACCGACCCACATAGTTTATTGAATTAATTACCATGTGCCTGACGAGAATTTATCGAAAAATATTATTGTGCTTAAACTTGAATTGATATAAATTATGTGCTGGGATTTTAAAAGTTATAAATATAATGGTTTCGAAATGCAAAGCACATATCTATGTTCTAGTAGTATTATTGGTCAGGATTTCGTTTGTTAATCAGCTTGAAACTTTAACCAGTTGAGAATGAACAGTTAAAACAAAGTCTTGTACTCGATGATGTTCAGTGCCAGTTTTACTGACCAACATGGCTACACTGTCTTTTTGGTGTTCAGTTACCTTGCTAATAAATAAATGTAGGTTATGTTTTCGGTTTAAGTACATATAAGTTAACTTATATATATACTTAAACATGATCAAAAAAAGAAATAAAAAACAGAAATGGCATTAAAAGAATAATAATCATAAAAGTGCATTCTATTATATCGTTCATCATTACCAACATGCACATAGAACAAAACACATAAACGCTTATCTTTTTTATGTTGGTGATTCCTTAAACAGGGCATGTATGCCACACCGCAGATATATGCATGCTGGTATTAACACAGCTCATCTTGAAGCGAAAATCATTTATATGATTGATCTGTTTTCTCTATACCAAAACATTAAAGGTAAACAGTTTTTAAATGGACGAAATGCTGTTTTGGTGACTGAAATCGTCGGGCGTGAAAATCTGACGTACATATTCAACACGATCAACGGAACAGAAATGTTGTCCATTGTAGCTGCCAATATTTTTAGGTCAACGAAATTAATTCGCATTTCTTTCAACGGAACAACCATCGACGATCCTTCAGAGAGACGTTCCAAAAATCCCCGCAAGAGGAAGTCTGCGCTTTTTTGAATGCCTAACATTATTGTTACATCTCTAAAATTTGTGGTAAACCGTAAATGTATAGTGTAAAATTTATTTTCAAAAAACATTATCTCTTCTTGTTGCAGACGTGGCCCTTGAAAGAAAAGGGCTGTCCGCCATTTACAGGGATTAAACTAGTTTTGCATATTTTGTTCTTATAATTAAGCATTAAACACAATTCCCTGGGAGCACAGCTGGCATGACATTAAGAAAACCTTGGCCTCTCCTTTAAAACAAATCATTTAATAAAACTCAATACCGTATTCAAGAAAAACACTGCTGCATTAGAACACAGCCCGCGATTCGTACAGCACGATTTGTATCGTACGTACAGCCCGAGAGTGTTAGCTACCATTTTTGTGGAAGCGTACGCGTTCGACACGAGAAACCATCAGGACAAGGCTTAACAAACACTTAAGGGTAGCCACTCTTAACGACAAGTTGATGAAGTAGACAAGGTCAGCTTCTAAACGAGGAAGCGGAGATTGCCTACTTTTACTGACTTCCTTTGGTCTCCGCAGAGTAACTTAAGCTGTTTGAGGAAGAAGAAAGCTCGAGCACCGGATCAAGTTGTTTATTATTCTGAGCTTTCGGGCTCTTGCGGGAGTTCATCATCAGAGATAAAAGCGTCCACGAAAAGCAAGCGACAGTAATAGGGGAAAGGAGCCAATCAAACGTCATAGGGAAGAAGGGGGGGGGGGGTAGAGGTATTAAGATAGGAAGGGAGAAGGGTGGAGAGGGAGGGAGAGTCCACCTTCAGGGCTAGTAGCTTCCACGTAAACGAGCAACAGTTGTGGGGGGGGGGGTAGGAGCTATTCGAACGTCAAACGAGCAGAGGGAGGGAGGAGAGGGTTCATTAATCAGCAGTGTTCAGAAGAGTATTTGGCAAGCAAACGTAGCTTTCGATAAATCATCATCGGGCCGTTACAACTATATAGGGAGGGGTGCAAATTAACATGCTGGTTATCAAGTTATCATAAAACACAAATTAGTCATGGGGCTGTGCGGTTGGTAGTAATCAGCTAATGAGGGTTTGTTGAGTCCGGATAGGGGATGGGGGGGGGAAGGGGGGTGGGGTTGGGTGAAGCGGCAGCAAGCGGGAGAGATACAGGTAGTAACGTAACCGCTGGCCAAACCAAGCTCGGGGCCTGCAGGAGGTTCTTCTGCGCGCACAGGACCGGCTTCCTCAAACGGATCGTGGTTGCTTCTGCTGTTGAGGGCAAACGCTGACCCAGGGTATTTGGGTAGTTTGGCGAGACCTTGTAAACTACCTTAAAAGCTTCGCTGGGGTCCACACGATGTCCGGAGTCAACCATGTGGGCAAGGATTGAGCTATTGATGCTTCTGACTTCGCCTTTGGCCAGCCATACCGGGAGGTGCTCCCGTATTATTTTTGATAGGCGCCGACTCGTGTGACTGATATAGCTTGCTCCACAGGAACAAGTGAATGAGTATATGCACATGGAGGTGGTCTGAGTTGGCAGCCTATCTTTACCTTCGCCATGCAGGACCGGGTTCGTTGAGAATAACACCCGAACATTCGCTGCTGTGAAGGTTCGTGCTACGGCTTGGTTAAGACATCTGCTGAGAAACTCGCTTGCTGCGTCCCCTTGAAAGGGCAATTTGAGGAACAAGGTCTTCTTTTCTACAGTTGGTGTAATAGGCTTTGGTTCTTTCTCCATCATATTCTTCATGATAAATCTGTCCGGATACCCGTTCTCCCGACGCAAGTCCTGGAGTTTTTGGAGCTCATTTCAATAGTGTCTGCCGAACAGATTTTCCTGGCTCTTTGCGTTAAACATCGGATCAGATTACGTTTTTGCAGTGTCCGCCATGCTGGTGTACCTGCGGAGAGCAGTTTATGCGGGCGCCAACTCAATACATCTGTTCACTAAGTTGTCATCCGTTGCCCAGGCTTCAATAAGCTCGCGTTCCGTCTTGCTCCCGGCGTGAGCAATTAACCTTGTTGCTGTGACATTTAAGTCGATGCCCGTCTCATGGATGTAGGCCGCCACTTGCGACATTGCATCACCAAGCCTTTCTACCTCTCAAACGGGGCTATGACACACACACAAACATCTCAAACTCCCCTCCTTCTGCTCATATGACGTTCGACTAGCTCCTTCCCCCCACAGCTGTTGCTTGCTTTCGTGGATGCTATTATCCCTAACAGTGGACTCGCCCTCCATCCCCCTTCTCCCTTTCGATCTTAATACCTCTAACCCCCCCTTCTTCCCTACGACGTTTGATTGGCTCCTACCCCCTATAGCTTTCGCTTGCTTTTCCTGGACGCTTTTATCTCTGACGATGGACTCCCGCAAGAGCCCGAAAGCTCAAAAGAATAAATAACTTGATCCGGTGCTCGATCTTCCTTCTTCCTCAAGCGTGCAAATATCTGGAACTTGAATGTTATCATTCATTCGTGAACTAAAGCTGCATTCAGGACATTACCAATGATGTAAGGGAGAGCTAAATACCATACATGTTGTCCAGTGGGGTTAGAGTAAGAACTGTTTATTATGAACACTTTCAACAGTTCAGGCTTGTGCTCATTTTAAGGGTAATCGTGTGTTGTTTGGTGCATTGGGTAACTTAAATATTGGAATAATTAAAGTTTTATTGTTTGGAAGCTGGTTCTTGTTCGCATTTGGGGTTTGTAACAGGGTTTGTGATCTATTATGACGGTTAGATATCAGGGTTTGCTTTTGCGTGAAAAATCGTTTTTATATTTTATCAGGAAATGAACAGTCATGGTTTACTTACAGAACGCAAAACAGGTCTTTGAAAAGAAACATTGCGTGTGATAATCTTCAAAAAGCATCCCTTATTAATGCCGTAAAGCTTCGCGTTACTACGCACACACAATGCTTCATATGAATAAGTACGAAAACATATTTCTCACAACATGACAAATGTTAGCGGTTGTGCCTATTTTAATTTCCATAGGTAAACGTGCGTTTTTAAATCAAGCTCTCGGCAACGAAGGATTTCCTAGATGTCTACTTGCCGCCGGCGTAAAAATGATTTGAGAACAGATAGTTGATACTACAAGGCTCCACGATGTAAACCATATGCGAGCGGTCTGTCACCACCTCCACTCATCTCGTGATCTGCCTTACAAATATCCCATTTGGTTAGTGTTCAAACATCCACTTTATGGTCCATAAAACTTATCCTACGCAATTGCACGAGCGCTGAATAAAATGATCCTCAAAATGTATCCTGCCAGCAATAAAAAAGTCAAACTGGATAGCATGCAAACACCCATCAGTATGGCTCATAATATAAATTCCACGCGAAGGCACGGAGACTGACTTATATGACCTTCAGTGTTAATGTCCTTGAGCAAGACTGCACATATTCCGTTAGTCCGAAGATGATCTGGGGCACGAGGCTAGACAATTGACTAATAAAATCTACGTTAAATCTTAAAGAACATATTCTTTTTCAAATATAATTGCCATGGAATGCGTGCTTCCCAATTTATATGAATTATTTAAATTTTGTAAAATTCAGACATACTTTCCGGACTGCCATTAATAATTATTTCAGCTGATGATTTTTTGCTGTCTTTTAATGTTATCAACATAATGACCCTTCCCGAAACTGGTTGAATCCGAAGCAGAGCGTATTATCTATCTATAAAATCAAACACAATAAATGAAGTAGATCGATGCGGAACACAATAGTTAAGATAAACGAAGTTGGAAAAGATGCCGGATTTATAAGTAAGACAACCGAATGCTATAAAAGATGACATCATTTAAGCAACTGGCTCACCAGTAAACTGTTGCAAACACGACATGCATGTTTGAAATATGTTCAATTTAATTGTTGTTGAAGGCAAAATTAATGGAGTGCAACCTTGACAACCAGAAAATGTGGCTCTGGACGTCATTATGCATCTGATGTGATTGAGTCGATATCGATTGCATATAATAAGGCCCTCTGTTCTTCCTGAAATATTTTCCATGTATTTTTATTTTACTGTCTATTTTATCCCTTACTAAATAACAATCAAGATTACTGAATTAGCATGAAATTGTCTGCTGCAGAGTTATAGCTTTGAATTTGCCTCTTAGAGTAAACATAGCTGCAGAAGTCGTTCAAAATGCCAGCACGTTGTTCATTATCACTGCCATTTTAACACACACATCAAAATGCCTAACAGGTCATACTTACTTTAGGGCACATGCAACCAGTGTTTATCAGAAGGGATGCCGACTCCCTGTGCCAGTTCCATTGACTTGGATATCCTGAAAATAACAACAATTTGGTAAGCTTTCTACAGAAGGCGAACTGCAGCATTGTTTTTGCAATAACTAGTAAATTATTTGACCTACCGATACATTCGCACTGAAAACCAGATCCACCACTGTGGAGACACTTACATTGAGCTCACGCACTTGGTCTGAATTCCTTACCTGTACCGACGCCCAGTCTAGGTAAAAATGCAGCACTTATTTTCGAAAAAAATGTGAACTTTGTCTGTATTTTGTAACGCAACTGAAATTTTATCGAAACAAAGTCTGTGAAAAATTGCGCACACTCGCTATTCCAAGAGGTAAGGGACAGTGAATAGACAAAGCTACTGAAGTGCGTGCAATCGTGCTAATTTAATAATTAATCACCTGCATTGGAAATTTTATTTAATTTCATACAGCACAGACATGCTGTCCAGACTACCATCAATAATTATTTTGGCTGTTGATTTCTTGCTGTCATTCCCTGTTATCAAGATCATGCCCCTTCCCGACACTAGTTGGACTTGAAGCACTGCATATTGTCTGTCTATAAAAGAAAAACACAATTAACGAAGTAGATCAATGTGAAAAGCATACTCAGTATATGGAATCTAGGACAGATGCCAGATTTATAATTAAGAAAACTGAACGCTCTAAAAGAAGACATTATCCTAGCATCATCATCACCCGTAAACTGTCGCAAACATTAAGTCCTGTGCTTGCATGGAAAGGAAAGCTTGCCTTGTTGGACTGCCTTATTTTGAAGAGCAATTGACTAAAATGATATTATCATTATATTAATAATATGTCAATAGAGATAAGCACATTCAAATAAACTGAAATATGGACGAGGGAGAAGGAGTGTGAGCACCAGATTCAATTAGTCTGTTTCACGACATGCTTTCTTCCTCGTCTTTGCAAATACCTGGATCACGAACCTCCTCATTCATTTGGAGTTTAACCTCGTCACCATAAGAACTGTACAATCGGTGTTGGCTGCACATTGGTTGTGAAGTCGGCTTCCACTACAAACAAAAATGTTCAAATTTTTCCTGTACTGGAATATCCGCTGAATCGTTACAAATTTTAGACTATATGGAATCGTGCATTGTATCTTTTACATACACACACTATTGTTTTTTACAAATCCTCAGGAGGCGCTTATACTTATAGCGTAATTAATAAGTAAACCGTACGGTTTCTCCGAGTAGGTGGATGGGGGTAAAATTGGGCTCAAAATCTTATCAGCGTTAAAGGAGGAATGGTAGTCACCCTCCAAAAACCAAGTACGTTTGCCATTTCATCTTTTTAATTTTTAAATGGAAGTTTTCGCAAAACTATAAATCTTATTAATATAATATGAACTTACCTTTTTGCGATTGTGAATCACCATTCTGTCGGATTGGGTCTCCCGACGCGCAGTTCACTGCAAAATCAGTCGGTTATTTAATGACAATAGATAAATGCGGGAATTTTTCAAGTAAGTATTCTGCAAATGTTTTTACTTACCTATTGCGGTCACAACGATTGCGATTCAAATTTTGGCTGTAATCATTCGTCTTATGCAAATTGTAAACCAGCGATCTGCCTCGCAGATAATTGCTGATCACCTGGAGGGCCTGTCATTTTATATATGCTGTAAATAGTTACGTCATTTTTGTCATGAAATTACATGTGCTCAAGGCTAATTTTCCTTTGAAAGTACATAAACCAGTGACCTTTCAAAATTCAGCTTAAGGGCTTAGGAACTGCACTTAGCCGGATTCGCTGAAAGAAAATTATTGGTAGCGCAACCATCCACCTACAAAGGCTGTTTTCGTCGCGCCAGCAAAACTAGCAGACAGTGGCATGCGCAAACGAACAGAAAAAAGTTTGCCGATAAAATTGCCGGCAAAGATAAGGGAACCTTTAAAAGCCATTTCAGGTATATAAGCCGTCTTCAACTAGTTATACCCGGACCTATGTGGTGTATCGCCCAAACCTCGAACTCGAAGTCAAACGCTCTTATAATTCAGCAACAAACTCGTTCTCTCGCTGGTGTATGTCATGGTGAACTCGCAATACTACCTGCCGACTTCCAGCGTTTACTACTGCCATGGCCGTCGTAGCGACCCATGACAGATTGGGACAGATGCATCCCGTTAATGGTCAAGTGAACGTTCATCAATGGGAAAAAACTTTCTTCAAAAATAGCTATTTCATCTTGTCTGCTGCAGATAGGCGAAGTGCTAGAAGTAAATTCTCCGATAAGACCGAATCCCTTCATTTGTTATGCTAACTACACTCCACTGATTGACGTTAATCAAAATGCATTATTATTCTTTACTGTAAAAGCTCAATTCCATTTAAAAAGATATCATCTTAACGAAATGTCGCAGAAAATTATTGTTAAGGAATTGTTGATTCTTGCTACAGTGTTCATGGATAACGCAGCAGAATAATGCCAAAGTTTCCTGTATCATTTTCAAGAAGGGCAACAGTAATTTAAGTAGTGCGCCATATACATTCCTAGTTTCAGCATTTTTTTAAAAGAAACGGTGAGTATAGGCGTTTTCTAGGTGGAGAATTAGGAAAGGCAGTGGAATATAAGTTAATAACTTCTAGAGGTATTTTTATTTTATTGCATTCAGAATTGTTGCTGTTTTATATCTCTAGACTTTCCTAAGCTCTATAACCTTTTAACACACAGCAAAAAAACGGGATTATCAATACAAAGATTGTAAAGTCCGTCCGTTCACAAACTACCAACCACATGAGGGTATGAAAGGTATTTGAGTTCGCATACTGCCCTTACAACAGGGTTTGCTAAAGTGCAATCCGAAATAAGGGTGCAAATGTGTCAAGAGTGTATAAGTTTGTCTTAGCGTATCATACGCTATCGAAGCAAAGGCGAACATAGCTTTTGAGGAGGATCTTTTTGAAAAAGTAAATGACATCTTCATTCGATCTTACTTATAATCTGGAACACAGGCGTGACGGACGTGAGCTCTGGCATATAAAGGGAAGGGAAGCTGAGGTACCCACAGGTGACCCAGAACACTCTCATTTAGGTCAAGCTGCGACATAGTATCCGCAACACACCTGTCTAGGCTTCTGGCTAGCATACGGTACCTAATACGACTGTACAGATACTAGGTGATCGATCTACCATAAGGTTTTTATGACTCTTATCAAGTAAACAGCATAACGATGATAAATAACTTAGCAGCACTCACGAACGTTTAATCAGTACCCCCTTCCCCCAACTTGAAAGTATACAATAGAAAGCAGCTGGTTTCGCATACCTATTCCATTAATTTACCATAATTTCTTCCTACTGATCTGACAAGAAATTATTCAAGGACTAAGGGAGGACACCCCTGCATCTGGTCAGTAGGATTAAAAGGCAATAACATACCTTTTGTAGAAAAATTGTGCATTTTGAAAACCAACGACTCGATCAGTGCGTGAGTGGACCCATGAGGAGAATTCTGCTATATGACGGCCTGTCATGACTAGCTCGCGTCTAGGCAAACTGTGATAAAGCTC